>QQSR01000330.1:0-16100 GCA_003664465.1 Trichophyton mentagrophytes | reverse complement strand
AACTGTATCTACAAAATGATCGAGTTCCCTTCTATCCCCCGTTAACGTGAGGGCCATTGTTCCTAGAGAGTCGTAGTCCATTGCAGTAATTGGAACTCTGTCCGACTTACACGTTTTAATTGTGAGCCGTTCAACTGAGAGGTGGTCCCGAATGGCGCGAATAAGCGTTTTCCAGGCGTCACCGCCAGTAATGAGGTTGATATCCTGAAATCCTATCCTTTTCAAGGTGCTCTTATGGCTGAGGAGTAATTCGATCAGGTCAGCCTCGCAGCAGTGTATCCTCCCTAGCTCCAAAGCTTGAAGGCGTGGTAGGCGCAGAGCCTTACTCACGGCACGGAATTGCCGCCTGTCCTTGGGGACAAAGTGTAAACCGAAATCGTGGACGTTTGGAAAACATTCGATAAAATTAGCAAGGTCTCTGGCCCAGATATCCGGACTAACCTGACTCTCCGGCTCGAGTAAAAGATGTAACCGCTTGACTTTGGTAAACCGAAATCCTAGCCGGCCCAGGTTTACCGTTGAAAAATTGAGCATCTCCGGGCAGACCGATTTCAAGGGATGGTTGAGAACTATTCTAAAGGAGTATACCTGGTACGGACATGTAGACAGAGATGCAAGAACAGCCCAGATAGCCCGTTCGACAAAGGCTCTGCTTGCCCGCTCGTTAAAGTTGCGCATTGGAAACGCTCCCGTCTGTTTCTGCAGTGTGGCAGCTCCCCATGGTAGAACATCGTGTTTGGCGCAGAGAGCCACGTCATGGCAGTTTGAAAGGTTGTTGAGGGCACGAGCGAGTAGAGCAATATCGAGTCCGGTGTTTTGCATTGAGGACTGCTCGTCAAGATTGCGACGGTATTCTCCATCATCAATGGTTGTCGGTGTCAATAACCTGTAGGGGGCAGTATGTTCTTCCTGTAGATAGGGAGGAGGGCGATCTGACAAATGATCCGAGCTGATCTCAAGGGTACGCACTGCCCGGCGGAGGTAAGGGTGTTCAGATATTTTGCAAAGGGTCTGCAAGCTGTGCGTGTTCATCATGTGCCGTCTGATAGAGAAGTACTTCTTCATAAAGTGATATCGTAATTTGGTATTGATGTCCCGCGCGACTAAGCGAAAATTGAAAAGGTCATTACTGTCGAGCTCTTTGGCAATTATTTCCATAAGCTCTATAGGTAGGTTAGGAAGCGCCATCTTTAGGGATGACACTCCTCGTCAATTGAGAGAGAACAGGTAGCAGTTATTTATTAAATGTATTCTAGCATAAAGAGAAAGTCGGTGGTGCTTGAGAAATCATAACATCATGGCACCTTTTGTACTCTGCTGTATGTTATGTTATGCTAACTATATAACTATAACTATATGCATATTTCTTTTTTTCTGCATTTTTGGCCTCCCTGAAACCACTTCTTCCATCTATCGCCCGTCTGACGCCACGATTCCATGACATTCTACCAGCAATGATGTTATCCATGTTCTATGTTACCAGTGCCTGTTGTTACCGCCATAGTATATGTAACCTCGATTGATATTTGGTGAACTTGTTGACTGGCAGGCCATCCGTGGTCTCGAATTGCAGGAGGTATTGGTCGGTGTAAGTCCTGGGCACTTAAACATCTCTTCAATGACTCTCACTCGGCTACAGAAGGAGAATGTCCATAATAATCGTGTTCTGCAAGGCCAAACACCGATTGATAGGCTCGTTTGGCATTTTAAATGTCGTAGTAGTGATAATAATTGCTATGATATATACATGGAAGGTTAAAGAGGAGTTGCAATTTGCTGACTAAGCTACGCTAATTGTATTAGTTAACTACGCTGAGTAGTTCCAACACTTGTGAAACTTCCATTCAACAAAAGCACTCCGACTGTTTAACCGCCTCTCGTTCCACCTTCAAGTCAACCTCGCTGTCACCCCTAGCAGTCTCGCGACGATCCTTCCTCTCGCTTAACTAACTAATACAGCAGGCCGTTTATTACTGTCTGCTTTCTCACACGCAAAGAAAATCCTGATATTCCTCAAGCGGTGTTGAAGTAACCGTCACCGTCTTACAGACGCCTTGATATGCGAGGAACCGCTATTCCGCGAGGGAGCTGGCTGGAGCAGATGGCCCGAAAGCGCAAAGGAGGCGCCTGTGCTTGCCTGGCTATCGGAGACCATCGACAAGATAATACAGTTCTTCGAGGAACACGCGTCTGGCGAGACGATTCGAGGACGGGCCCCTGATAGGGCCAGGATGTTCGCTATGTCCCTGGTAGCATGGGACTTCATCAGATAACATCTTCACCGGCCCTCGTCCATCAATGGCCTGCTGATTCAATCTAGAGAAAGGCCTGAGACGCGTGCCTGTACAGCTTGCTAGGGAGCTACAGGTCTCAGGGCTTTCACAGAGTGCGTACGGCTGCCCGGGCACTTTGGCGGAGCATGAAGTAATTGCAAATGGTGCAACCGTGCCTCCCACTACTCCGTACGGGATAATCAACAGGCCGAACAGGAGGTCATAGTTCTGGACGATGGCCCTAACGAGATGCAGGTAGTCGACTTAATAGGCGGCCAGGGGCAGATTGTTAATTTAATAGAGGAGGACGGATCCTCCCAGAGTACAGCAATCGTGCTGTACTAGTCTTTCTGTGAGTACATATTTTCATTGATTTATTTGGCTTGGTGACTGCGTTCCATCTTGATTTGAGGCTTTTGCCTCCTGCCTCATCCCAAGCTGTACGGGCCCTGTGTATAGCACCCTAAGCATGGCTTGCGCCTCTTCGTGGTGCTTAGGACGAGTAGTTGAGCTCGAGATGTACGTTGTACGAAGGAGCTCAATGAAACTAAGCAGGCCAGCCTTACATAACCGATTATATATTAATTAATTACCTGAATAGCTTGCTCGTATTAATTACGGCGGACTAAATGGACCATCGGAGTTCGGCACATCGTTCATCACCATCGGATCATTTTCTGGGGCACGCTTCCGTTCGTGGTTTGGGCTTTCTGGAGGAGTGTGGACAAATGGTGACAGCGAGGCGTCGGCGGTTTGACCGGTGAGATTCTCCGTCTGGGTCATAATAGGCGAGGGAGGGTTTAGGTGGTAGATTGGCTATGGTAACTGTAGCTAAAGATATGAATTGGTCTTGTTGAATGGTTGCCTCTGCCTCTGGATTTGAGGGACTTTTGCTCCCTTTTATGCCCACGATACCCTATCTCTAGGTTGGTATCAACTTCACGCTCGCATGGGTATTGTTGCAACTAATTCAAACGTCACACAGTCCCGCTATACATTGCATAGAACTGGTGAGTTACGCCAGCAAAGTTCTATCGGGGCCATCAAAGACGTCATCGGGTGGAATATATTCGCTGCCGTTCTATCTCGAGCCCAGAGGAACCTTTAGGGATCACCGAGGCCTAAGTTAGTAGAGATATTAAACCCATCATGATACCCTATCCTAATAAGCAAGACTGCATCCTCATTAATCTTCTCTGGCAAATATAGGGATAAGCAGTTAGTGACTAACAGCCCGCCACTTGGTATGTCAGGCTGCGAAAGATTGCAATGTGTCGTCAGGGGCTCAGCTGCGTTTCCTCCCGTTAATGAGGGGAGGGCTGCAGAAAAATTCCATCTGTACTCTCCAGACATTGGATAGTGAATTGTGAGGATCCTCTAATGCCGCCCACCATTGCTCAAGTTGATCATAGAATGGACCTGCCGGGATCTTTGGTAGTCCAGTAATGGAGTTCTGTATACAATTCCGACCAAGTATTTGCTTGTTTCGCCTGGCCTTGTGGATCTGATTTTCAAGACGAGGTTTGATTTGGGTGTCGAACAAGCATAGGCAGAGTCGCCGACAGGTCGAATATAAAAGCTGCGCTCAAATTGAAGGCGAGATGTTGCAAGCTCATTTCGAGTGTTCTGGTAGAGAACGCTTCCCAGCTTGAAGACGAAAGTAAAAGCTGGCTGCCTCTAACAGAACTTCAGGAGAGAGCAAGGCTTTGCGAAGATGGCTAAGTATATCCCACTCTCGATCTAGGCGCGGACTTTCAAGCTGACTAGAAGAAGGACCCAGAGGAGTCGTGATCGTTACTCGCAACTGTGAAGGATATCCTCCTGAGGAGATATACTCTGACCTATGGATACATGATGATAGCGAAAGCGAAGCGTCAGAGTCTTGCACGTCTTCTAAGAGTGCAAGATCCACTGGTGGGTTAACAGGGCCATCGAATATTCAAGCATGGATTATGAGCACGAACTCCTAACTATAGACCTTTGCCTTTTCTTTTAACGATAGAGCCGGCTTTTGTGACTCCCGTGATTTCCACTTTGTGCTGAGGGGGAAGCCTGTATTGATTGCTGAACAGTTAACTAAGTACGTGACTATGCTTCTTCTATCTGCGGGTTCCGCTACAAGGCTGTGCCTAGCTCCACCAAAAAAGGAGTCACTCAGCGGCGGGCTATAAGATCTATATGGTAGTATTGGCCGGTGCAACACCTCAACGATAATCAATGACCACTTAAATCGCTTCAATGAGAAAAACAAGAGATACCTGCTACCAGGCATACGTCACGAAAAGAGAACCAGCCCCAAAGTTGTGTATGGCGGCCCGCGGTTCAGAAAACGGAATAGTATGAACTGGCGGAGGAAAAGTCGATCCTATCTATCACTTCCGAGCTGATGTTGTCGAGCGGAGAACGCGAGAGTGAGACCCAGAGGCAGCGGTGGTCGAACGAGCAGCAGGACGAGATGGAACGACAACAGCGATGTGAGGACAGTGAGGCTGTGTAGATCCGCCAGCAGGACCCCAGCCGTGCTCCTTTTGGAGAATTGTATCCAGCAACAGCTCATTGCTTTCCATCACCTCCCGGTGCTGAGTTACCAGGGAATTAATAAGGTTGGATACCGAACCGAGTACCTCCATATACGGTTGGACTCCGCTAAAGAACGACCCTCTCATGGTGGTTGCAATATCTCTAGGGTAGAGCTGATAGAGCTGATTGGTATCGCGAGTATTCGAACTGTTGCTGCTCGCGTTGTTGCTGTCTTGGTCCCTTTGCTCCATGATCACCTCCGTACCAGGCCGATTGGATTTCACCTCCGTGCCAGACCGACTGGATTCACTGGAATTCACGTCTGTATCAGACCGACTGGAATTCACGTTTGTGCCACGCCGATTGGAATTCACCTCCGTACCAGGTCGACTAGAATCCACATTTGTGCTAGACCGACTAGAATCCACATTTGTGTCAGACCGACTGGAATTCGCCTCCGTACCAGGCCGACTGGTATTGGTATTCGCATTTGCGGCCTGTTGCTGGTTGGCATTCGTGTCAGCGAGGTGAACTCCCCAGTTTGGATCAACCTCACGCCTCCGTAGGCGTTGCATTTCTCTGCTTTCGCGTGAGGTCGGCGCTGCAGGTGCAGCCACGCTTGATTCTCGACGCATGGAAGTCTGTCTCCGATAGATAAACCGGTTATGTGCTCTGATGAAAGTTTTCTCCATAGTATCCCGATTGGCGTCTGATTCAGGAGTCCGTTGCAAACGGGTATAGGCATCCATCACCTCGTTGGCATGAGGCATGAGTCTGTTGCAGATCTATACACCATGTTAGCATACAACATACTCAAATTCCAATATCAACATATACAAAAACCTACCGGAGAACATCCAGATCTACCAAATTTAGCGCAATGGGAACATGGACGTGGCCCTTGCTGGCAATCGAGGGCTGGCTGTATTCGGATTCTCCTTCTGTGAGAATATAGATTCACCAGACAACGCATGCATGGGACTGGCATGGTATCATTCGACGTTGGAGTATTGGACATTTTGAAGTGATGGCTATCGGTAGCTTGTATCAGAAAGCAGCAAAGGTAGATTGAGTGGAATTGAAAGTCCGGCAAGACTGGAAAGTTCCTCGCTTGACTCTGGAGGCCGGATAATATACACACAATAATCTCTTCGTGAAGTTGCTCCTCTTCCCCCTTTTTTTTATAGGTTCCAATTTATAGGTTCCATCCATCTTTCACACGGAACTGGACATCCTCCACCACCTATACCTGGACTATAGCCTAGCTGGCTTGTTCGTACCGTAGCCTGAATCATATTATTACGCGTATACGTGTGCCTGTTCCACAATAGCTACACCTGCGTGGTTTGCGGTTCTGTCGCGTCTGTCATTATACACGGCCTGTTAATGGTTTTTGCTCTGGAAGAAGAAATTTGCTTAACTAGTTAGTTATAGTATCCGGAGTATAGCTAAAGTAACTAATGCTTGCAGTGAGACACGCCGCCAGCGAGGCAGCCGTCCTTGCTCACCTTCGCCATCTGGCCGGCAACGCTGCTCGGTCAGCGGGAGCTGGAGCATTATTCTATCTCTTAATTTCGTGCGAAGTCAAGATGCTGTATATACAGTAACGTACTGCTCAAACGGCGTAGCTACAGCAGTTCGCGCTGGGATCTCTTCTGTAGTTACCGTATAATAGTGAGATGCTATTGAAAGTTTCAAATCAATCTCCATTCGATTTGTATCAGTTTCTATTATATAGCTAAAAATACCCCTTTATTAAAGTAGTCAAACTAGTCGAATAAGACCAGGGTAAAGCATGGATCTGCTTCCTTATTCATCGTAGGAAACACTGAGAACCTTGAATCTGAACTGAGCCGGTGCCTTGCCAATATTGACGCCTCCCTTGCCGACGGTGATGAAGCTGCTGTCTCCTCCCTTCGCATACTTCATGCTGTAGCCACGAGAACCACCCTTTAGGCCGGCATCGAAGGCAATATCTACAGGCGCCGCAGCGTCTCGAGACTCAACAAGTGTCCCCCCCGGGCCGATCCAACGCTTCTTGTCAGGAGTCGACACCAGGAACGGGCTGTCCTGCTGTGTCAGGCGAGTCTCCAGGTCTGTGGCCCCGTTGTTGTAGTAATGGATCACGAAGCGGGTGTCCGGCTGGGCGTAGCGCATCGCCTCGGTGGAGGACTTGGAGATAACACCAAGCTTCGACCCGCCCTTGTGAGAAAGCAGATACTCGTTCTTGTCATGGGCGGCAGAGAAGACGAGATATCGTCCCTCGGTAAGGCTGCCGACGACCTGCTTGTAGCCTTGCTCAATGAGACCCTTGGGAGGGAAGGTCTTTGGCTGGGTCTTCCAAGGGGCGGTTGGGTTACTGAAGCGGGCCTTGCACTTGGCCATGCCGTCCCAGGCGCCGAGTGCGTTTTTGCTGGGCACTTCAGCCTTGGGGATGTTTGGCACAGAGGTATCAGCCTGGAGAGAGGGTTGTTAGTTGCGGCTATCCGGTGTCTGCGCGAGGAATATGTTGCTCACTCACGTTCTCAAAGTCCAGCATGCTGACCAGGTTGGACATATGCTCCCGGCGCCAGTGGACCATGCTGGGCAGGGTAACGTTGCTGTACCCTCTGCTGGAAAGCCACTCCTCCACAAAGAGAATGTGAGAGGTATGGTCTGCGTGCTCAGTGAAGACACGGCCGCCGCGGGTGAAAGGGGAGACAACATAGAAAGGCAATCTCCAGCCTGGTACAACGCGGCGTTTAGCATGAATACGTCTATTTTTTTGACATATGTGGCAGGGGTTACGGTAACATACCTGGACCAACAAAGATATCGCCCTGGACACCTAGATAGTCCTTCATCCATTCTCCCGGGGTCCCCTTGGGAGCATGATAAGGCGTAACGTGGTCACCAAAGCCACCAGACTCTGGTATACCCATTAGCAAGCGGTCCAGCTACATATACCATGGTAAATACAGGAAACTTACCATCATAGCTGATCAACAGGACTGTCTTGCCATATTTCGGGCTCTGGGTGACGGCGTCGATGACCTGCTGCTGTAGCCATGCTCCGTCCTTTGGCAGCCAGGGAGGGTGTTCGGATAGCTCCATGGGGCCAACAATGAAGCTAACTTCAGGCAAAGTACCGGCACGGGCATCCTTGTAGAACTTGTCCAGTCCGGGGTACGACATGCCCTTCTTGGTGAGAGGCGAGTCTGCCGGGGCGTCGCGGAACTTCTTGAAGTGAGCAAGAGGGTTGTCTCCAAAGTTGTTCCTGTCCTGGTAGACCTGCCATGAGACGCCGAGGTCTTCATACATCTCGTAGCAAGTCTGCCAGTTGAGAGGGTAACAGTTGATGTTTGGAAGCGGGCAGCCTGCCACTTTATTAGCCGTATGCACGCAGATGGACCCTGATTGCATGATAATTACCAGGCACTTCCCAGTTGTCAAGGTATGTTCCGCCGTCTCCTGGCTTCTGGGGGCTTCCCGGGACGTTAAGGGATCCGCTAACCAACATGACTCGGTTTGGGTTGGTTGCAGTGATAGAAGATTGCTACTACAGATTAGCCAAGTTTCTCTATACCTCTGCCTTTCCCGACTGTAGTTCGGAAGGAGGATGATAGCTGCATACCTGGTACATATCACCAACAGTCCAGCCTTCAGCAACAGAGAAGTGGACGGGGATTTCATTTCTCTTGAGATACCCCCAGTTGGCTGGCTCCCCGAAATACTGCCAGCGGTCGTTTTTGCCGTGGTTCAGACTGGCCTGGTTGTAGTCGTAGCTGTTGCTGCCTCCAGTGGCACACTGGGCACCTTCAACCCATTCTCCGCCCTGGTGAGCCAGATGCCATGGAGCCAAGGTGTTGACTCCCTGTCTTGCAGGCGTGACCTTTCTGTATAATATCGAAATATCAGCATCAACATCCGAGAGATCTAGGATATGCAACTTCCAAGTAGTGGGCACCACTCACTGGATCATGACAGGTCTGCCATCTTCATTGATCTGCACATTGGGATCTGCAAAGTTGCGAGTGCCAGCCATGGTTCCAAAGTACTTTTCAAAGCATGGTACACGGTCAGGTCTCTGGTTCTTCAAGCACAGCAAGTTAGAGGTGAGGGACATACGTGGTTGAACGACCGGTTCTCCTGCATGAAGATGACAACATGCTCGATTTCCTTGAGGGAGCGAGCTGTCTGTCCAGCTCCTGAAGCTCCCGGGGCAGCAAAGGCATGGTGACGGCGGTCGACAAGGACGGTCGACAACGCCGCCAGCAACAGCACAGAAGTCAACATGGTGCGATGTCCGTGCAAAGATATCTCGTCCGCGGCTCCTCTGCTTCGGAATGTGCTGGACGGAAACCAGTCAGCTTGTCCATGCGGGCTGGAGGGAGACCATCAGGGTATATAAACGGCATTCGAGCCGTTGGAGAAGAAGCTCTTTGTCCATCCTCGGTCAGCTGGTCGCTGGTCGCTGGCCATTCTCTGCCCTTGGGAGATGCACGACGAGATTTGATATATCTCTCTCCGCTCGCAGCGTTGCATCATCTCTTCCCCACCGCCTGGATTCCCGGCATCTTCTTCTTCTTCCTCCTCTGCGTCCGCCTGCTTCGTGCTGCGTGCCTCGCCTCGGCAGCTCCTCCGTACAATCATAACGACGCTGGTAGCAAACTCCGGCGGGTCAGCAGTCCACCTTGCCGCACCCCGTCGCCTGGAAGCCATGGGGAAATGGTCATTCATAGCCATGTCATTGGCCGGGCAGACATGCTGGGTTCATGAACAAACATGGATGGCCCGCAAGAGAGACTTCCAGCAGGGTGGAGGACTGTTGCAGGCGGGTATTTTGTATCTGATAACCTGGAGGAAGCACCACGCCGTAGGACGACAAGTTTGATATCGGCCTTCTGGCCCGCGATATCGCATCCAGAGCGCCTGATACAGGACCTGCAGACAGCCGTCGACGCCAGCCACCCACGCTGTTCACGGTCGTCTGGTTCGATGGCCGAGCGCGGCTTGTGCAGCCACTCCTCTGGGGGGTTTCGTGGATGTTGATGTGCGAGATCCCTGGCGGTTCGGTGGAGATGGGATCCCAGTCGTTAGTGGCTCTCGTATAGCCCGGGGCGTGTCACTCCAACGGCCCAGCTCGTATTCTGAGCGACGGCCTCTTATACTGTATTATTATTATAGTGCCCTGTGATTCACAGTCAATACTCTGCATGCAATATAGGCACAAAAGGCGCAGGTGGGTGTGTTTTTTTTCGCTGGCAAGCAGCCTTTTCCAGCACCTCCACCAGCAAACCGACTTCAATATCAACCGGAAAAAAAGAGCAACCTTGAAGTGCCAGCTCCACGGGCGTTTGACAGATCTGCTGCGTATCGCAGAGCAGACTCCACACACGTGTAGCCCGTCGCAGAAGCCATGGCGAGGAGCTGGGACGGCCGGGATGGATGTTGCAGCGGCGGCCTGGGGGGTTGCTGGGAGCTGCTGCTGATAGACGGACAGCAGATGAACCGCGGCTCGTTCAAGCAGTATAAGCTCGTCGAACGACTATATCCACATGGTACATACTTACACTGTGTTCCCCTGCACGAGTGCTCAAGGCAGACCGGCCCAGATGCGCTGTTTGGCTGATGTTTGAGTCTGGGCTGCCAGCAAACTCGTTGACTATATCAGCCGTACAGGCACACGCCCGGACAGAGACCGTCAAGTTCGGAGGCATCCAGAGAGAGAGACAGAGAGAGAGAGAGAGAAAGAGATGGACAGGCCGGCTAGCAGGCGGCGGCACAACTCGCAGCGGCGGCTTCAGCAGCCCGAGGACGAGAGTGCCGTTGCTGCCGATACCCTTATTCCTGTCCAACGCGAGGGCGAGAAGAGACCGGCGAGGCCCTCGGCAGGGAGCCAGACAGGGGAGACGAAGCCTGGGGAGCAGAGGAGATCGCTGTGGCCGCTCGTGGGCTTCGTCTGCTGCATCTCGACTCTGCTCATCGTCCTGGGGCTCGCTGCACGGTGGCAGCAAGGGGCCATCCCAAACATATTTGATATTGGCATCCTCCAGCCCAGCTCGTCGCCAGCGTCTTCCTCCCCGTCTACGGCCGAGCCATGGAGCTCTCGTCTTCACCCAGAAGACCATGTCTTCCGTCCAGAAACCACTGTCACGCTCGAGTGGTCTGTCAGCACGGGATATCGCCGTCTGGATGGTGTCAAGAAGCGTGTCTATCTCATCAATGGTAAGCCGTGTACCACTCCGTACTTGACTGCCAGTCACTTACTGTAACTGTAGGCTTGTTTCCTGGACCGACCATTGAAGCACGCTCGGGAGACTCGCTGCGTATCAAGGTCACCAACAATATCCAAGACGAGGGCCTCGTCATTCACTGGCATGGCTTGCACATGAGAGGTATTTGACACAATCCCAACTATATAGTACTGCTGCTAACAGCCGTACCAGGTGCAAATCATATGGATGGAGTGACGGGAGTTACCCAGTGCCCGATCGTGCCTGGGGACTCCATGTTATACAACTTCACCATCTCCCAGTCCCAGAGTGGCACATTCTGGTAAGCATGGAGCACATATGCTCGTGTCCCCTATTCTGTGCTGAAAGCATCCAGCCTAACTAGCTATTACATTGTGTCTACAGGTACCATGCACATTCGGCTCTGCAGCGGGCTGAAGGTCTGTATGGCGGCTTCGTCGTACACAAACCATCGACCCCCAGCATGCGGATAGCGAGGGATCCGGCCATGCATGCAGATGCTGTCAAATATCAGTACGAAAGAGAGCATCTTCTGCTGATAGGAGACTGGTATCACCGTCCGGCAGACGACGTGCTGAAGTGGTTTAAATCTCTGGAAGCCAACGGCCAGGAGGTCGGAATTTACCCCCTTGCACGCTCACAATCTGCATCTGCTAACTGACATTTCTCCAGCCTGTGCCTGACTCGTTTCTTATCAACGGTGCCGGGCGGTTCAATTGCTCGATGGCGCTGCCTACACGCCCTCTTGACTGTGTGGACGAGGGATATCCTACTCCCGAGCTTCTGCTTGATTCCAGTTCCAGCTCTTCGTACCGCATGAGAGCTGTAAATGTTGGGTAAGTATGTCGCCGCCTCAGCCAGCCATATAACGCCATACTTACCGTATTTGCAGTTCGCTGGCTGGTGTCAGTCTCGCTTTTGAACATGGTACTGTGACGCCCATACAGGTCGACGGCGGGACGGAAGTTGAGCTGCCGTCTGTCTCCCCGAACGCTCGCTCGATAGGTATTGTATACCCTGGCCAGAGAACGGACTTTGTCTTGCGGAATGCTTTTGGCGGAGCCGAACAGTCTTCAATCACAGTAGAGCTTGACCCAGAGTACGTGATGATCTTCCCCAGCGTGCGCCAGTGCAGCATTACTAAATAACTTACCACGCTATAGATGCTTCAGTCTCCCGAATCCGGCGCTCACCAGAGTCCAAACGTTTCCTATGAGGGGCTCGGCAAAGAAGCCATCCTCTCATACGCTGTCTGACAACCCCATTGGCGAGTCGGGGACGCATGTTGACCTGACGGAGTTGACTTCGACGGCTTCTACAATATCACACATACCCGCAGAGGCCGATGAGACGTTCCTGGTCTATACGCTGCTTTCCAAATTATCGAGCAACAACTACGTCCCTTTTGCATTCTTCAATCACACGTCCTGGCGACCGCAAGCAGACCCGCCGCTACCCCTGATCTCGCTGCAACGCAAGGACTGGGACAAAAATCAGTTCACAATCAAGACCAGCAGCAAAGCCTCATGGGTAGACTTGGTGGTGAACAATCTCGATGAAGGTCCCCATCCGTTCCACATTGTATGTACGGGAAAACACTCTGCAGTAGATGCTCGCTTTGCTAACAGCTCCGTTCCAGCACGGCCATGACTTTTACGTGATGTCTCTCCACGAGGCGGATACGGGGATGGGATCGTACAATCCGTGGGATCCAAGTAACCAGGCGCCGGCTTACAATCACTCCAAGGCCATCCTCCGCGATACTGTGCATATCCCTGCCCGGGGCCATGCGGTGCTTAGGTTCCGGGCCGACAATCCTGGAATCTGGCTCTTCCACTGTCATATCCTGTGGCACCTTGCGAGTGGCATGGCGATGCTTGTCGATGTCATGGATAGTGCATCCCGGCCGTTGCATGGAATTCCAAACCAAACATGCAGGTATCTCACCTGAGAAGGAAGAAAGGAAAAAGAACAGAAAAGGAAAAGGAGACTATTTTGCAAAGGTCATGCATACTATTCGTGATGTTATTGCCTGCAGAGAAGGAAACTCCTAGCAAGTTATAATCCTGAGGATGGTAGAAGGCCACATCGCTATCTAGTCACTGTAGTCACCACCACCATCAGACCCTGAGCCTGAATTGTCATATTCCTCCTGGAGTTCTTGGAACTCCTCCTCGCGCTCTTCTTCCTCGTGTTCGTCTAGGTGTATCCAGTGAGTAAGTACTATGCTTTTGAAAATGAGAATAGGGATAAAGGAGAACAACGCACCAATTTCATGTGCAATGACCGCAGTACCAATAGCACCGACAGCGAGGCCGCCTGCACCAGCAGCCATCATCGCTCCCGTGTTGGAGCTCTTCTTCTTCTTCTCCTTGTCATAGCCGACATGCGAGCTGTCGTAGTGAGATGCACCGTACCCTCCTGCTCCGGATGTTGCAGCCATGCCAACAGCAGCGCCGGTTGAAGCAGCTGGTCCAGTTGCATTGCCAGCGTAATATGAGCTGCCCTCGCCGCGATTCTCATAACCTGGGGCCTCCCACTGCGAACGACCCGTGGCCTGCTCGACATGGTATGCACGCTGATTCACCTGGTCCCAATGCTGAACCCAGCCAGCGGGAAGGGGTGGTGGCGGGCCTTGAGGGGGTGGCGGAGGTCCATACTGCTGCTGCTGACCTCCGTAGGGCTGCTGCTGCTGCTGTGGTGGTGGCGGTTGTCCGTATGGCGGGTGTTGTGGATATTGCTGGTGAGGCGGGGGTTGGCCGTACGGGAGCTGGCCATACTGCTGCTGCTGGCCGTAGGGAGGCTGACCATATGGAGGCTGGCCGTACTGTTGCTGCTGCTGGCCGTATGGTGGCTGCTGGCCGTAGGGAGGCTCGCCATAGCCGCGTTCACCTGCGATGCAACCGTCAGTCAGCCGGAGTCGCGATAATCAGTGTGTGTCAAGAGTTAACCAGTTACCTCCTTGCGGCGGCTTGTCTGAGAAGCTGGCCTTCAGCTCTTCGAACTTCTTGAGAAAGGACATGGCCGTCGAGCGAGCCGCAGCCGTTTGGTGAGCTGGCGATGAGGATGTTGACGTTGTTGACGTTGCTGCTGTCGACAACAACACCCGGCGAGAGGCATTTTATATAGCCCAACCGCCGAACCTGTCACAGCAACAGGACATGCCGCCGTACCCGTGAATCCACGACAGAGTATGACTCGAGCTCCTCTTCCGTCACCTCAGCTCGCTGGGAGGTTACTCGCTGCCGGGATGCTTCGCTCGTTACCAGCCACGTCAGCCACAGACGCTGCATGCTGCATGCTGCATGGTAAACTCGTTATCGGCTGACTGTGGGACCGACGGAGCATCCATCCCGGATAGCGATTTACGGCTGTCAACCAAGAGGAGGAGCCTTGCTATCACGGCGTGTAACACCGCAACGTAATTACCACCGATATGAAATTCAATCCATCCATACCATAGGGGAAAATTGAGTTTTTTCGGAACGCCAAATATATTGTTCCGACACGAGCGGAGCTCCAGCTTGCTACGCAACAGTTCCTACACTATAAATATATTAAGAATATTCGCCAGTTGGTACGTTGCTCTATTATATATATATTAATTAAGAAGAATATTTTAAATATTAGAATATACTTTATTTTAAGAATCTATCTACTATATTTACTATTTATCTACTACTCCGATTAGACTTGTTACGACTCGAGTCGAGCCGGGTTTTTAAGGTTAAAAGTACCGACTCGACCGAGTCGATTCCTTAAAAATCAATAACTCGACTCGACTCGATCGAGTTAAGTCGATTCTAACCCGGCTTATATAATATCTTACTAATACTAATAACTCTTTTAATATTAAAGCTAACTAAAATTTAATAGGTTTATTAAATAAGGAATCAAATAAAGAACCTATTAATATATTTAGAATTTAAAAATTATTAAAATTAAGCGAGTTATTAATATTAGTAATACCTTACGTAATTTAGGATAATTAGGACTCGACCGGCCCGAGTCGAGTCGAGCCGAGCCGAGTTTTTAACCCGGACTCGTAACTGTTACAGACCATCTGCGGCACAGCTCAGATAAGTACGCTCATTGGAAGGACAAGGTTTCGGAAAGGAACAACCCCAGGAACTCCCCAAGTCACGTGATGACTAGGAGAGGTCCCAAATGCCAAGACTATGGACAGGTCCAGTATGGGACCTCAACTGAAAAGTCCATGATGGGACCTCAAGGGCGAGGTCCAACTCGGGACCTCAGGACACAGGTCCACGATGGGACCTCAACGGTAAAAGCAGGATGAGGGACCTTGATATCTCATGTATATAAGGGCACTCATCGCCCACCTCGATCAAGAGTTATCTTTGATACTCACGATCAAAGCAGCCTTCATAGCAAGTCATAGCTTTATAGCACTGATCAATACAAGCACACTTCCCTTTGTCTATCTGATATTCCAAGCCATCCTTATACCAGACTTAACCAGTGTACTAGCTTCATTGCAGACAAGGAACTCAGAGCGTGACCACAACACTAAGTTAGACTTGGAGCTACGACCTTAAAGCTGGATACTGAAGTATCTTCCTACGACTAGATAGCTTCGTTAACACTTCGCTGCTACCCCAACCCATCCACAAAGCACCTTAGCACCCTTTCACTAAGACGTTATCCCTCATACCGATAACCCACCTTTGTAGCAATTATCCTCGCGCTCTATTTTATCAAGGGTAGCTTTATTGGCTGTATCTATTTAACTCGTAGCGCGTTGCTCTCGATATTCAGCCTTGATCTCAAACCGATCACCAAGTATCTGAATTATAGAAGCACGAATTGTATCTAGACGCAGATAGCTTCGTCTATAATAATAAATATCTCGACTAGAATTAAATATACGCTCAACACTAACACCAGATACTGGAACTAAGAGTATATCCCTTACTATGCGATATAGAATAGAATAATCATATTTATACAATTTGTAATATATTGCAATATCGTAGTCTTCAACTAAATTTAACTCAAGTTAGATTTGGACCAATATATATAGAGTAGGTGTTAACTTACGGGAAAGAAT
>QQSR01000329.1:0-16244 GCA_003664465.1 Trichophyton mentagrophytes | reverse complement strand
ATTCTTTCCCATTAAGGGGTTTAGTATCTATATTTATCTTATTAAGATTAAATAAATTATTAATATTAATATTATTACTATTATTTTATAAAGATAGTTAGTATAAGAAAGTTAATATATAGTATATTATTATATACCTTATTAAGTATTAGTTAGACTTATAACTATTAGAATAATAATAGTAAATAAAGATAAATAATTAGTTTAAGTAATTTAAATATAATATAGGTATTATTAGTAGTAATAATAATAAGCTCGCTAAGATATAGTTATATATAAAATTTGCAGCCCCTTGTACGGGTGCGAGATGACTAAGCTACATCCTGACAAATAGTTATGATATATGTTTCATCGAAAATTTCCCGAGCATCCGTCCAACTCGCCTGCTCGCTAACTCGTTGACAGCCCGAGACAGAGGCTGAAATAAGCCTGGAAAATCCGTGTGGGCCTGTCAATTACTCGTTCAAGTGCATCTCTGGGGAAGTTATACCTGGTTAGCCCGATCTTCCTGTGATACCAGGGGAGATGGAGAGTCGTGAACTTACGCCGTTTCGGCACATGTAGCAGCCGTTGCTCTTGCAGTAAGCGTCACTGTCGCAAGGAGAGGCAGCACAGATGAAGGCCTAGCCATCTAAAGTCAGTACCTCGAAATACTTCAATAAATGTGGATGTGCAAGAATGGGGGATCAGCATACACCCTGGGTCAAGCCCTCCTTGGGCTGGGGGGCTGCAAGGGCTGCGACAGAGGTCACTGCAAGGAACAACATCATGAGGCCCTTCATCTTGACTGGTTGTTTCGATATGCAAATGTTGTCTGATTCTTGAGTTATGGAAGTGTTCAATGTGGTTTCTTGAGGATGCTCTGAAATCATCAATCATCGGGAGACATCAGCCCCTTTATATATTGCTTGAACGACCCCGTTCACAGCATAGACTCTCATGATGAAGCTGGACGAATCCTCCGTCTCTCACAAGGCCATGATAAGAACAACTCAGAACTGCATCATTGTGGGGTAGCTGAAGGACTCCAAGCAATGATCTGACATAGAAGTGCCAATCAATAGAGAGAGGGCTGTAGATCAAGGGATGAAGATGTGGAATGCAATTGAGTACAATCCGTGCTTGTAGTTGGAATCCTTATCCCCCGCAATCCTTCATCTATGCTGTGTACGCGAAGAACACTTCAATTCTTTTGAATAGGCCCGTCGAGCCAATAGAAAAGGATAGTCGGTGTTTGATATGGAAGACTGGAGGCTGCATGTTGGATCATCCTTCGGTGCTGCAGATTCGTGTGCAACTGGAAAAGAAGAGGGACAACGCTCCACCATACAATTATCACTTGCTTCCGATTCACTCATATATAGTCTTGACTGTATTTGAAGAAGCAACATATTCATTCATGCCGTGGATAAATAGTATGAAAAGCAGCTTGACAGGGCTCGATTTGAGTCCGCTACTGGCAAAAAGAGTAAGGCCGATTCGTGCCTAAACCCCGAGCAGATGCATCTAGAAGCCGATCAATGCATTGCTGCTATACTTAGATCAGGTCATCCGACATACTGCTAGCTGACTGGACTTGATATGGGTACATTGATTGTTCTTCGTAAGTACAGAGGGAGTGAAATAAACTCATATTCACCAACCATTTACACCTGAAGATGAAAGTCGTAACGGGTCATCCACTAATGATGATGCCAAAGATGCTACTCGTAACTCGTTTGCCGTCGGCTGATCGAATCCTTCCCATCTCAGTATTCTCAATATTCAGGCCTTCTTCTTCCTTCCCCTGGTCTGACCGGTACCGGAATTCTCCCACATATTGACAAGGACACTACATAACAATTAAGATCAGTACGTTGCTTTACTGTCAACGAGAAGAAGAGGGCCCCTGTCGTAGAATTACCTTTGTGTTCTGTCCTGGTATTCCTCTGCCTGCATTTCCTTGACACCAACCTTGGCGCCCTCTCTCGAAAACGCAACGTTCTTCTTCTCCATCTTCTTCTTGGTGTTGTCTTTCACATCCATGGCGATGCTGTAAATCACTAGACCGATGGCGGCAAGGGCGACAACTAACAGGATCACCAGGATCACAGGGAGAAGGCGGCTGAGGGCACCCATGATGATTAACTGACCAAGTTTGCTTCGTGTTCTATGTCTGTCGTCTTGGTTTTCCACGAAAGCGCTTCGGGCGAAGGATGGTGTGGGTGGACTCGATTCAAAGGAGATCGCACTTTCAGGTCGCTTGCGAGGAGAGCGCGGGGTATGCCCGTATTTGGGAGTGATGGCTGGAGCTGAAGGAGTTGATCGACCCAGAACAGGCCGCGCCTGGTACTCTGTAACGAACGAGAGATGATATTGAAACTGCGAAGAAAGGGAGTGGCCCGAGGGGTCAGAGGATGGATTTATGGTTATCTCGATAACGGCTCAACCAGGAGACAGCGAAGACCAGCCACAATTAGCAACAGAGGAGCAAGGGGAGCGCTGGGCGCAGACTGTGGCTGTTTCGTTGTGCGCAAGAACTAGTCAGCGGTTCCTTGCACAAGCTCGTATTTTGAGAGCATCCGATTCGCTGGAATGGGGAGTCTTCAGCTGAGGTCGAACATGCTGGGACCCTCACTCCTTACCAAGCAGAGACAACAGCAATGCATTGTTACCCTGCAACAGGACTGCCTGCTGCATCCGCATCCAAATTATACAGGCAACTCCTTGCTCTCATCCTGGGCTCTGCATGCATATTATTGGAAGAAAAAAGTCCGTCATCGTGCTTGACTTGTTCATCTCTTTGCTTATTAATATATGATTAATGAAATATTATGTAATGTATTTTGATGCTATTTTGATTACATAATTTTTTTCTAACACGTTCTTACTTCAAGGAGTATATTTGTCTTGTTTCTCCTGTTTACACTTTGGGCGGCTCATGCCAAGAAAAGGCTCCTTACTCTTATTGACAACAAGGTTATTCACCACTTCTCTCTGTTCAACTACGACGACTGACAGAAAATAAAACGAGGATTATCTTATATTGAGCTGTCCCTAGTATCACTGCGGAATACAGAGATATTGACATGATGAGTTAGGAGCTCGACACAGATATCCCATAATAACACTGGACAGCGGAAATGACAGGTTGGTTTGGTCCTTCATCACAGATAGCCAAGTTGACAGCTTCCTTGATACCCGAAATAGTTTGCCTGAGCGTCGTCTAGACACAAGAGCAGCCGAGGTAGTTGCGGGTGCAACGGCCCTCATGGCCCTCGCAGCCATTCTCGTTGCATTTTCCGACATTGCTACCGCAGTTATATCCGCATGGGCAGTCACGATAGGGGCCCTAATAGGAGTATATGGTTAGTCACAGAGTGCTCAGGGATCTATTCATGATATACCCACAGAGAAGCAAGTGATTCTGTCGACGCTCAGCTCTCCATGGCAGTCGTTCTGGTAGCAGTTGCCGTTGGGATACCCGCAGTTGGCCTGGCTGGATTTCGCATTTGGGCGAGCGAAAGAGGTGGCCACAGAGGCAAGGCCGACGATGAGAATGGTAGTGAAACGCATGATTGCTGATAGAACTGATAGAACTGACTGTTCTTTTTGGGTAGTTTTGCTCGGAGTGTGGAAGGTTGAATGCTTTGGGATGTGCTTGATGATTCTGAATTCCAACGTTGAAGGGGAGATATACCCTCTATTTATACCTTTTCTGAAGCCCTTCTGGGTATGAAGGCCATTCTCCCAATGTGAAGGCAGCTGAACTGATTGATCGTGATGGTTGATACCTTGAGACGAGACATTGGCACGAGAGACAACTCATGCAATGCTTTTCACACACTCAAGGCCGACTGTGGGGAGTTCGACCCTGCTCCTTCTCCAGAGGTTCTCATCCGTCCTAATTGCAATTGCATCTATAGGAATACATCTTATACGTCAAAAACACTATTTTTCGGGGTTTGCTCGCTCGTCTTCCCCCCCATGGTGGGGAGTCGGTATCTCGATTTCCCAAAAGAGAATTGACATCAGGAGTTTTACGCTACCATAAAAAAGATTGCAGGACGCTGTGCGACAAGAATATATTTGGTTAGCTAGGCCTGGAAAATGACTGGTGAATTCAACATCCTCCTTACTCGAATGGAAAGGGGAAATTTTAACGATAGGACGCCTCTTGTGCCTGGAAACCAATAGGAGTCAATGTTGACTGCGCTGATTCCCAAGACTCAGTGGCGTATGTCCGTATGTTCAATGATTAGCTAGAACATATAATTCAACAAGACTGATGGAACTGTTTCCCTTAGTCACATCACACGAAGAGAGTTTAACTGCATGGCTTGGTAGATGTCACTTGGAGGTATGCGTCACAGCCCAGCTGTTAGTTCGGGCTTGTCCTTTCGGTAAATCGATGTAAAACAACTGTCGAAACCCTCCTAGATCTATAGCTGTAGACGTCTAGATCTACAGGTATACATGCATTCTCTGTATTTACGCCCTCGGAAGGCAGCCAATTTATCTGAATCTTCGGCTCTCCACTGGCTTCCCGTATAAGGCCAATGTCAGATTAGGGTCTAGAACAAGCATTTACCTGCACAATAATAATAAGCCTATGGGTCGATCCCCGATCATGATCCCGTGAGGCGCCGCGAGATCGTCGCTGCAAGGCCTAACTAACTAACCCAATGGCAGCCGAAAGCGTCGAACGAAGATGGCTCATAACAACATGCAGGCCCTGTTTATGGGATTAAGGCATCAATAAACTTCGTTATTTATTGCCCGAACAAGCATGCCATGCTTAAAATACGGTCAAGTAGGAGGTGTCGGGAGCTGGTACATATGCACCTGACCAGCAGTGTGACTTGTGGCTACATATTGCTAGTCCTGCACAGACATTTTTTTTTAGGTTGTTCCTAGTTAATCTCTCATGCAGTATTCATGCATGCTCCGTGCTTCTCCTTAACTCAATATGGTGTCTCTAACTAGCGTGTCATAGCTACCCGAGTGGCTCTCTGACTTGTCTATTTATTGCGGACTCAAGAAAGCTGTCTCCTCTATCTGGGCCTGTAGTCAACTAGAGCATATATCACTCCTCATGATCTTGGAATGGCCATTGCTCTTGAACACACCGTTCTTCCTCCGGTGTATCCGAGCCCTCCAATAATACCTGCTTTAACTCCATGTTCTTCTTCAAAGTGTCTTCGTATGCTTCCGTCTTCACCCATCCATCATCGCCCAAACCTCCTAGCTCTGACTTCCAGTACTCAACGAGACCATTCATTTCAAACCAAGTTGGCTCCTGCTCGTAATATGCATCAATCTCAGACTGGGTAAACGAGATTGGACATGGAACTGGCTCCGATAGGTGTGCATTGAAAAGGTGCCAGTTTTCATATATCCTGATGAGAGCCCCTTTCAGACTGAAAACGTCTCCACTCCATTGTTTCTCAGCACGTTCAACAAGATGTTGAGATAGGAGCACACGAGGATCTTTCATCCCTGACAAGTGCTTTTTATTTAAGCCACCATTGAATGCCATGTAGATGTAAAAGAGCGTCCTGCGTCGATAAAGTTCGTCCGCTTGGGATTTTTGCTCCAGATCGAGTGATTGATAGTTATCAGGTAGGCTGGGCTTCTCGAGTGTCCTTGGTGGCGGTTGATCAGGGCTCTGAAACAAGCGAGGGTGTCCCGTGGCAAGCAGTAGGGGAAGCAAGGTCGCATGTTGCCAATCTATTATCGAGGAAATTTTATGGGTTTCCGGACATACAAATATGTTACCAGGATTAAGATCTGAATGATAAATAGACAAGTCAGTACTTTTGTTACCATATCGGGTTGGAGGGATTACTTACCTGGGTGCCGCAAGAGAGGACAGCTTAGCTCGGTGTGTGAATCCGAGTCAAGGAGGTAAGAAGCCACTTCCATATATTGATTGAGATGCTTAATGTGTTCATTAGGAGAATTGACGGCCTCGAAGTGGACAACATGGGGAAATTTCATAGGGCGAGATCTGCCATATCTTTTTGTCCATTCATACTCCCGTTTTCCAATGGAGGTCAAGTAATCCTTTGGTGTTTTCCCTGTTAGCTTCCGTATTAGTTTCCGTGTTCACCGATATAACTGTGGGTAGGTGAAGAGATATTTACAAATCAGCGCGCTGGCCGTACCAGAACATATAATCAGTTGCCGGCCCAATACAAAAACGTTCATCTTTTGACACCATGACCGGGTCTGTGTCACTCATGTATAAGTCAAGCTGTAAATCCAACGGTAGATCGCTTTTGTAATATATGCTTCCGAAATTGCCAAAGGGAATATCAAACAGTTTCTTCTCAATGTCAACGAGACTCGTCACAAGATAATGACGTCCGTGCTTCGATAAATCAAACCATCTGGTCTCCAGTGGGATGCCAGACGCTTTTTCCATAATAATATACTCCACGCCAACAGGATTGTTTGCATCAGCAGACCAGCCAAATATACGAGGCACAGGCACACCCTTTGATCGTAGAAGGTCTGTTGTAGCAACTTCACTTGCAGTGGTATACTTTTTCGGCACGGTAATACTGTAGGGGATTTTGGCAATGGCCTGAAATCCATCCTCCGAAGTAAGGAGGAATATCCGATTAAATCCTCCTTCAGCAAGCTTTTGGAGGGAAGTAATTTTGCCATGTCCAACATCTTTTTCAGCAGCGTCTTTCAGGGCGACAACATTGAAGGAAACGCGTCGCTCTTCAAGGCGGCATCTTTCATTGTATAGGAACCGGCCTGATGTTATGTAAACAGCTCATCATTCTCATTCGGTCCAGCCCCTTTTGTGAAGTCAGTCCCACGATGTTTAAGAAAGACCAGAGGCTATGAAAATACCAACCAACCCATCGTGCGCAAATCTCGTAGGAAGATCGAGCTGATGTTAGGTTTGAAGGACCTTCTCATAAATTTAGAAAGTGAAAGGGTCAAAGGTCCTCTCTGCATTGTCACCACTTTCCAGTCTGGCCGAGCCCAGGTCCATAGTTATTCTTCGAGCTTTCAAAAAGCATCCAGAAGTGAGGCACAAAATTCTCAGTTGTTATTATAAATTGGATAACAAACCAGGGGAGCGCCCGCTATAGCGAAAAAGGAATATTCGCTACTTTCCATTGGATTACTAATTAACCATTAATCAGGTATTTCTATTGGCTAAGAATATTTATTCCATTTGTTCCTGCCCATTCAGCTTCATCCATTGAAATTAATGTTTGTTTACGTTTGTTTACGTAAGGTGGAGGAAGCGGATCAATATTTTTAATAGGGTGAAATAAGATTGGAACTTAGGTAGTGGGCCTCAACTTTTATTTTATTTTCCTGTTTGCCAACTGAGTTTTTAGGGCTTATTAGTTAGGGCTCAATCCTTGCCACACAAACATTATGAGCTCCACATCAACGAACTTCCCTGTCAATTCTTCTCTTCACGCCAATCACAATTTCCAGCAGCCGCCTGCCCTGTTCTTCTTGTGGCCGAATCATGATGCTATCTCGCTTGCTTCCTGCTTTCTTGCTAAGGCCCCTTGGTTTATCGTCTCCTATTCGCCGTACGATACGGTCCCCCACTCCCTGTAAGCCCTTTTTAACCGCTGATGACCTCCCACGAGCCAGCCGCCGATTCCTCGCGACGAAACTTCCCCCCGCTGTCTCCGGCGATGTGCATACCTCCCCCACCCCGCGCCTAGTCGCTGAAGGCGACTTTCTATTGAGCTCCTCGCAGGTAGAAGACCTGTTTGCTGGACGATTCCCCACTGACTGTGATCGCGATGTGCTCGTTTTTAAAGGTTTATCTCAGCGTGACTGGCTAGGGATCGTCCAAGGTTTTAGGCGCTCCCTCAGTGGCAGGTACGTATGCAGCAAAATAGTTACGTTCTTTCATTTCCCACTAATTCTCATCCATAGAGAAGGAAAACCTTCCGGTTATCTTGTTTATGGAGGCTTTCACACTACTTCTATACTCCGTGCTCCACCATCAAATATCCACGATGCCTTGATTGGGAACATCGTCAATCTTGTCCTCAATACACTGAAGCAAGCAACCCGTGACGACGATAAATATTTGTTCCACTTTATCGTAAACACAAGCACTAGCTCAAGGGACAAAACTGCTTCAATGAAGATCCCTGACATTAGGATTGCGAGACGAGAGCGTGCCACCCCTCGTGGAAAGATCCCACGGGACGAAATAATATTCGTGGCAGAAATTGGTTTCATAGAAGGCTCGTCACATCTTGAAAAATCTATTAAACAGTGGTTTAAAGTCATGCCCGAGGTTAAAGTTGCGTTTCTTGTGAAATTGGATGAACGGCCCCGGTTCAACTCCAAACGCGCCTTCAGCTATCTCCCTGACTATGTGATCAAAAACCCTTCTGCATATACCAACGCCAATACAGCAGCCTCTATTAACAACAAAGGAATGGCAGAAGTACATGGAGTCAGTTTTGTGGGCAGCATAACTGCTTACCTTGAGATCTGGACGAGAGGTTCTGACGGCAATGCGGGGCTAAGTGGCGAAAGAATTGTAAGTACATTCAACATGCTACAGCTTCATAGAACGGTACGTCTTGCTTACAGAAGATTATCATAGAAATTTTATGACTCATTCCAGATTCTCAACCCACCAAGACTAGAGCTAGATATGACTGCCTTCGGTTTCTCCTCAGACCAACGACAGCATGAAAAGTTGACAATAGATTGGAAAGAATGGGAGGAGGCACTCCGGGGACAGACCGGAGAGCTAGCCTGCAAACGTTTTTTTTCTGTCATTCATAAATTCTGTATGACGGAGGCGGAAGGTTCGGAGACTAAAAGTTCACAATAACGGAAAGGATTATAGGGCTCATGGTTACGGTGTTGGCGGGTTGATCTCTTATTCTCTCTTGTGATACCCAGTATGGCTTCTCTTGATGTTAAACGATTCAGCAATAATAACTATGAAATATCCTTTTTTACACCAACAAAAGAGGAATACCATGATTTCTAATTCATTCAACCCAGTATATGTATTGAGTTCCACCTCAATTATCAAAATTAAAATCCCACATTCTTGTTGCCAGTTATACTCTAGTACCTAGCCTGACAAGGTGCTGGTTACTGTTTTGCAGTCCGAATATACCGTGGTACTTCATCGACCACTCCGTACACCATAGTGCTTATATCTGTCAACCAGAATATGTCCACGTAGAACGCCGCATTTAGCTACTTATTTGTATTGATAAACTTTAAGTGGTATGAACGAGCGGTTTGCAGTTAACGATAAATATTACTTTTACTTATACAGGTGACTTGTATAGAGCACAGGATGAAAGGTGACTACCTAATTTACAGCGACGAGGTGAATGCAGTCTGAATTAGAGATATATTTTATATCCGGGACAAGTAAAGCTAGGCTAACTAGCAACTTAAGTAATAAAAAAAGTTTGACTGATTGAATTGACATTAGAACAAGACAAGACAAGCAGACAAATTTGGATATCGACAGAAAACATAAACATGAACATAAGACAAGAATGGGCCAACCGAGCAAAACATAGGAAATGGGGTAGCGAACGATTTTGAAGAGTGGGTAATTACGAATGCCGGAGGGAGAGAGACATTATATTCATAGCTGCCGATTCAACCGGTGAAAAAAAGTGTGGTTGGGGTTGGGGAGACCTAGACAAACTTCTCCTTGAGCCTATACAAGAAGCCGCTGATACGGTTCTTTTTCTTCCTGTCCATATCATCAGCTGCAGCATCAGCATCCTCCTGGGCTGAAGTGTCTGCCTCTGCACCGGCTGTGACGGTGGCAGTGGTTCGAGGCTCAATTGGCTTTTGTGCTTGGGCGTTCTGTTCTGGGGCGCCTGAGGTAGCGGGGACGTCGGTCGTAACAGGGCCGGTGGTGACTTGCGGGGTCTCCTTGGGCGCCTCGGGGACTTGGGAGGCGGTAGTTCCTTTGGTGACGGGGCCGTCGTTCCCAGAGCTTTCACAGACAGCGTCTCCGGCTGGGACCTCTGGTGTATGGGATTTGGGTGAGATGTCTCCGGTGTCAGTTCCGGTTCCTGGCTTGAGAGAATCTTGCTTTGAGGTTGGTTCGGTGGTGGAGGTGGTGGTGGTAGAAGTTGGTGCTGGAGCGGTGGAAGTGGTGGCGGCTGCGGTGGTGGGAGCGGGCTGACCGCTACCTGTGGCTGGCGACACTTCCTTAAGAAGTTCCTTTTCGAGGTCTTTCTTCTCCTGGACCATTTCAGGAAGACAAGCGGCCTCTGGGTCAGCGTGAGCCTTGCTCATAGACTCCTTGACACGCTCGGGAACCTGCTTGGCGGGGACTTCAGGGTCATACTGCTGGCTGCTGCCAGTAGTAGTAGCATTCTTGGAAGAGCCGGCTGACTTTTCCAGGGGTACAGCGCCAGCTAGGGCGGCGGTGGTGGCCTGAGGAGCAGCAGAGGAGACGGCAGGGTTGTCGTTGGGGCCGACAGATTTGGACTTGGGCTCAGAGCCAGCAGGGAGGGCGGAGAAAGTGTTCTTCTTGTCGTGCTGCTTAGCTGCCATAGCAGCCATGGCAGGGTCACTAGCATCCTTGTCATAGCTTTCCTTATCGGTAGTAACTTTGGAGCCGACGGTGTTGGAGGTGACGTTGCCTGACTTTGGTAGCTGTTCACCGGGAGTGGTCTTGACGGGGTTTCCAACAGTGCCAGTGGCAGGCAAGGGGTTAACGGAATATTGCTGCTGGTCTTCGCAGGTGTTGGTCTGCTTCTTGTTATTCCATCCTGTCTTCTTGTTGTTATTGTTGTTGCCTCCAGCTGCTGCCGCGGCCATAGCAGCCATGGCAGGGTCACTGGCATCCTTTTCGTAGCTCTCCTTGTCAGTAGTGACCTTTGAGCCGACGGTGTTGGAGCTGATGGTGCTTTGCTCAGGCAGCTTCTCACCCGCAGCAACCTTGACAGGGTTTCCAACGGTTCCGGTAGCAGGCAAGGGGTTAACAGAGAATTGTTGCTGGCCATTACCGTTCTCGCCCTGCTTCTTCTTCCCGTTTCCTCCGGTTGCAGCTACAGCAGCCATGGCCGCCATAGCTGGATCACTGGCTCCCTTGTCGTAGCTCTGCTTGTCGGTGGTGACGCTGCTGCCTTGGCCCTTGGGGGTGCCATTTTTGGCCGAACCTGACTGCTTCTCGCCCGAGGAGACCATGGATGGGTTTCCAACGGTTCCGGTAGCAGGCAGAGGGTTCACAGAGAATTTCTGCTGCTCATCTTTGCCGGAGAATCTCTGCTGCTCATCTTTGCCGTAGAATCTCTGCTGGTCATTGCCAGAGAATTTCTGCTGCTCATCTTTGCCAGAGAATTTCTGCTGCTCATCTTTGCCAGAGAATCTCTGCTGTTCATCTTTGCTGGAGAATCTCTGCTGGTCGTTGCCAGAGAATCTCTGCTGCTCATCTTTGCCGGAGAATCTCTGCTGCTCATCTTTGCCGTAGAATCTCTGCTGGTCATTGCCAGAGAATTTCTGCTGCTCATCTTTGCCAGAGAATCTCTGCTGTTCATCTTTGCTGGAGAATCTCTGCTGGTCGTTGCCAGAGAATTTCTGCTGCTCATCCTTGCCAGAGAATCTCTGCTGCTCATCTCTGCCAGAGGATCTCTGCTCACCCTTACCAGAGACTTTCTGCTGGCTGTCTTTACCGCAGTCACCCTGCTTCTTATTCTTGTCACTTCCCCCTGTCACTGCTGCAGCTGCAGCCATGGCCGCCATTGTTGGATCACTAGCGTCCTTGTCGTAGCTCCCCTTGTCGAGGGTTACATTGCCGCCTAGCCCGGAGGAGGAAACATTCTTGGCCGAATCAGACAGCTTCTCGCCCGGAGCAAGCTTGACAGGGTTTCCAAGGGTGCCAGTAGCAGGCAGGGGGTTGACAGAGTAACCTTCATCCTTGATGGGGCTCTCTGGGTAAGTCCCCGGTGGCTTCTCAAAGGGCACTTGTCCGGCTAGCTGGGCAGTAGAGGAGGTAGGAGCCGCAGAGGAGATGGTAGCCTGGTGAGCATTAAGCTCCCTGGGAACAGCACCAGCCAGTGCTGCAGTGGTTGACTCCGGTGTGACTCCCGATATTGTTGATGTTGTGGGAGCCGAACGGTTGTTGTTGTTGTTGTTGTTCTTTTTGTTATTGTTGCCGTTTGCCATGTTTGTGGAAGAAGTTGGCGAGATGTGCCTGGGAAGTAGTAAAACGCTATTGATGTTGTTGTGTTCGTCTGTCTCTTCTTGCAGCGCAGCAGGGTCAGTACGCCAGTGTCCGTCAACGATGAACTTGCAGAGCAGGGCGTCAGTATAATGTTTGTTTATCAAGCAGTGAAAAGAGAGAAAAAGAGAGTCGGTGGGATGAGAGAGAGAGAGAGAAGTTCGTATGATCGAGCTGGTGGGGGTGTTTATGTTTTATGTTGTGATTAAGGGAGGGAAAATGGTCGTCCGGCGCTAGTTTTGGGTGGTCGTTTGGTTATGACGTAGGGGCGAAAAGGCGACCTTTCAGGTACATCCGCCCGCCCGCCAAAACATCAGGCAGCACAGGTACCGGGAGGTAACTGCTGACGCAGCCACGGAAGAAGAGGGACCAGGAGGGACCAGGAGGGACCAAGGAGGGACCAAAAAACGAGAAAATAAAAAGAAGCTAAAGGAAAAGAGTGGAAGAGGCAGAGGACGGGAGAGTGTTGTGTGAGAGTGAGTGGGAGAGAGAGAATAATAATAATAGAGAGGGGGCCTAAGGAGGAGCCACGCACCTTGTAGAGGATCCTCTCGTCGGTCTCAGGGAGGAGGACTTCCTTTTCAAAGCCGGCGTCCGTCCTCTCGAGCCTGATGCTCCTCGCCCAGCCGTCAAAGCTGCCTGTGACGATGACTTCCTGCGCCTGTCGGGGCCTGAGCAGTCAGCAACAGAAGCTATCAACTGTCTTTTTTCTTCTTCTTCTTAGGGGGGGGCAATGGTGACAGTGAGCTATCAAGTTGAACGGGCGGAGCAGAATCGATAGATCGAAGATGCCCAAAGGTCAACAACAGTAATAATAACTAAATGGGACGGGATATTTTCTTCTTCCTGGGCTGGTGCGGTGCCCTTCTTTTCTTCTTTCTGGCGTCTTCTCATTTCCCTTCGTCTGGTAGAAACCCATGGTACCTTGAGAGCGAGGTGGAGGTTGCCATCCGGACTTACCATCTGAAGGTGTAGTAGTATCCCATCTTCTGGTCGGATATCAATTAGCACGTCGCAGCTGTAAGCGAGCAGGGACTCCACTGAAAAAAGAGCCTGACAGGAAGACGAAGCTGAGATGATGGGGGAGCAGAGACTGGAAGCTGAGGTGAAGCAGAGCAATAGAAGAATCAAGCAAATGGCTGGTGAAGAAGAAGCAAGCAAGCAGGCAGGCAAGCAAGCGCTATCGGACGCTGTTTATTGGATGGAAGGTCGGCGGCGGGCAGCGACTCAAGACGCAGACAGAGTCGCTGCAGGTATAACTACAAAGGAGAGATGCTGGAGATGCTGGAGAGGCTGAAGAAGCTGGAGAGGCTGGAGAAGCTGTCAGTATAGTTAACCAGTAACTCTGCCACTACTCCGTACAGCAAGCAGAGAGCACTGCGATACGAGGGAGTCATCCCCCATGGGAAGCGAGAGAACGAACTCATGTGTGGCGATACCTACAGCGCCCGTAGCGAGGTACCTCAGCGTCTGCGGCAGCGCTGGGCGGCCGGCGGAGTACTCGCTACGCGGCGCCAAAGTCACGGTGAAGTAGCTTTTCTGGTGACGTTCTAGAAGACTGGAAGAAGCAGCAGAGAAGCGGCAGAGAAACGAAGGCGACGGGCGCCGACACTTTTATGCGGTTCTTCTTGCGTCTGTTTTCTGCGTGCTCTTTCGTTTGGGCTCGTTCTCGACGTCATCGCGGCCTCTCTCGCCTACATCTAATAATTGCCTGGCCTCAGACCTCCTCCTACTCTGCGTCTTCTGCGTCTCGTTCTTCATCCTGATCACTGCGACATTAACTGAAATAATAATAGCCTGGGTCTCACGCTGTTGTCCGAGTTTCTTCTGCTGCATCGTCGTGCGCTAGTTCGTCTTCATCCCGCCCAACCCCACGCCAGACCGCAGGCTGCCTCCATCCTCCCCCAGACCACCCAGGCCAGGCAGCACGCCGGATACAGAGGACGCCAGCATTACAGAAGCCCGCCCCCCAGCAGGCACAGAGTTGCTCCCTCGATAGATCTCGCCTTTTGCAGACCCGTTTGGTGGCCAGGCTTTAACCGTCTTCGCTCTGGTTTCCCTGGCTGTGGCGGTTTTTCCAGTTAGTTTAAAGTAACTAACTAGCAAGCCACCAAAGGAGACAGACATATCGCCATCATCACCAACCATCAAGGACAGCGAGAAAGCGTGCTCGAGCATCGGCATCGGCATCAGCATCGGCATCAGCATCAGCATCAGCATCGGCATCGGCACCAGCACCAGCATCAGCACTAGGCCCGGCACCGACTCGACTGCCGGAGACACAAGACCGACACACAGAAAGACAAGTCGAGACGAGACCGAATGTCTCAATCGCACTTCGTCTCCAACCCGTTCAGTGCCAACGGTGGCGGCAGCAGCGTCAACCGCATCGACGAGGAGGAAGAGAACATCACCTCGCCCACAGATCCCGTCAGGCCAGATGCCGGCAGCAGGGAGGTCCCCAGAAGCACATACACCACCAGCACCCACCCGCACACTCACACCAATACCACCACTACCAATACCAGCAGCTCGGCATCGTCAGCCAGCAACATGTTCGGGGCCAGTCCCTTTGGCAGCGCTGCCGGCCAGCACCAGGAAGCATCCAGCGGATTCCCAAACAACTACTCCCTGGGCCGCCGCACCTCCGTCTCCGCCGAGTCCCTGAACCCAACGACCGCGGGAACAGACAGCTGGACCCCTCCTCACCACCCCAAGAGTCCCGCCCAGCTGTCCCGTCTGCAGGCCGCGGTCTCATCCAACTTCCTCTTCGCCCACCTGGACGACGACCAGTTCAAGACCGTGCTGGACGCCCTGGTCGAGAAGCCCGTGCCGGCCAAGGACATCAAGGTCATCACCCAGGGAGACGCAGGCGACTTCTTCTACATTGTCGAATCCGGCCATTTTGACATCCACATCCACCCTTCCGGCACGGCTCAGCCAGGTGGTCTTGCCGGCCTAGGCGCAAAAGTCACCTCGATCGGGCCGGGTGGTGCATTCGGCGAGCTGGCTCTGATGTACAACGCCCCGCGTGCAGCTACCGTCATCTCGACCGAACCATCGACCCTCTGGGCCCTGGACCGGATCACCTTCAGACGCATTCTAATGGACAGCGCCTTCCAGCGTCGACGCATGTACGAGGCCTTCCTGGAAGAAGTGCCATTGCTGTCGTCTCTCAAGCCGTATGAGCGCTCCAAGATAGCCGATGCCCTGGACACCGTCAAGCATCCCAGCGGAGCCACCATCATCGCAGAGGGTGAGCCGGGGGAGTCATTCTACCTGCTCGAGTCTGGCGAGGCGGTGGCGTACAAGGCCGGCATCGAGGGTCCGGTCAAAGAATACAAGCGTGGTGACTACTTTGGTGAGTTGGCGTTGCTGGATGACAAGCCTAGACAGGCCACTGTGGTCTCCAAGACGGAGGTCAAGGTTGCGAAGCTCGGTAGAGATGGCTTCAAGCGTCTGCTTGGGCCTGTGGAGGAGATTATGCGGAGAGAAGACTATGGCACAGCCAGTGCCACGGACTCGGAGGCCGGTAAAGAGCAAAAGGGTACCTAGTAGTTACGTACGCGGTGGTTTTTAAAACTCCTGACATATCCCCGTCCCCGTCCCCATCACCTTCTAGTTCATCTGGAATGCTTTTTATCATCATGTGGTGGTTTTGTGTCTTGTCTTGTTGGCATTTAAAAGATGCTTTCTTCTCTTCTTCTCTTCTTTTCTTCTCTTCTTCTTCTTTTTGGATGAATAATGTTAAATGCTAGTACAAAGTCTCGTTTCGTCATTCGCTCTTAAAAGATAATGCTGGTGGGCTAAATTAACCAATTAGAATCACAGAAAAAGACAGTTCTTTGATTATATAACACCACTTCCAAGGTACGAAGATATATAATTGGCTGATAATGCGATACTTACTAAGCAGTCCTTGCCATCTTTCGGTAGTCGAGTGTCACTGTTATATGGACAGCAGGGTTAATAGTTATATTCCTGGGACTTGTGCTTGAAGATGAACGATCTACAGCGTTTGATTGTATTAGAATCGGGAAAGAAT
>QQSR01000328.1:0-16102 GCA_003664465.1 Trichophyton mentagrophytes | reverse complement strand
AGGATTAGTTATGTTCGATTCATAATAACTTGATAAAAATAAAAATATGTAAGATATATAAAGTATGTAAAGAAACTATTAAGGATAATTAGCTATATATTAAAGATAATTATAAATCTAAAATCTATTACTCCAAGAAGCCCCGCAGGCTCCAGTCACTGCTCTGGGATGTTTCTCCGCTCCTTGTTTTTCACCGCCACCTGCCCGGATGGGCGAGGAATGCTTTATGTTTCAGATAAAAAAAACCGGTGTAACAGGCCCTCTTCCTGCAGTCTAAATAACTTGATGGGAAGAATACCGTCTTCTGTACTAATACTTGTGAATTTTGCACCTGAGGTTTTCGATACAGTATCTGCTTAATGCTATTAATTCCATACCACATACATGGTATACAAATGGTTACGCATATTTTCTGACTACAGTCTACAGAACAAAATTTCTATACTATCAATGTGTGTATATTTCGCTATTCAATATATTTATGGGGCATAATTAAGAATACATTAGTCTATAAGGGATTATTTAAATATAATGATTAATAAAAGACAAGTTAACGTCTATGGGAATTTGTCGTGCTAACGCGGGAGGGACCGGTATTTACACGGTCAATATCGTAGGGGTTCCCTTCATACTCGACAGTTGCTGCTGTACGAGTACGCGTGAGACCGGATCGAGCAGATTGTATTCTGTCCAGCACCTCTCGTGTTTCTAGGCTGTTTCTTCTCGGTATAGGGCCGGCCTCCGATACCTCTAAATCACTCTCAAGGTGCGCAGAGTTTGCCTGCATAAGTTTTTGCATAAATGCATCCGCCTCCCCAGCAAACTTGCAGCGTTTTCGAATGTTTGCGCCGTATATGTAGAACAAGAAAGGAAAGGGAACACACGCTAGTGCTAGGAAGGCGGGAATAGTTGAGGCCCAGTGGATTCCAAGGTTCTGGTACATATATCGGGTAAATAACGGGAACGCTGCGCCAAATAGAGATCGAAGCACAGAATTCGCGGCAAGGACTGAGGCAGCATATATAGTATATGCATCAATGAGATAATTCATTAGACTCAAGAAAACAAGGACCATGCCGAAGCCAAACGGAGCCGATGCTATGATTGATACAATCCAATGTATCTGAGGTCCATTAGTCCAAGCAAACCAGAAGAGCCCGATCGGAATAGCAATTCCCCCAATAATCGCAACTGGCAGCCGTTCTTCAGGAGGTGCGAAGCCATTGTATTTCTTCGAAACCTTTGCATATCTTTTGTTATCTAGAAGGCTGATAACCATAGCAGCTAGGATTCCGCCAAGGACTCCCAAGAATGCAAGCCCTCCGATTCCGGGGCTCCAACCTCTATGTTGCTGATAAACGACCGGAAATGCTGAAAAGAGCATGTAAAGCGTTCCATAGACAATTGCCATATATGTTGACAGCAACAAAACGATAGGTTCGCGGAATAAGAGAATCCAGGGTCGCATGAGAGCAGTCTTGAAAGCTTGTCCAATGGATAATTTCCCTTGTTCAACATCCATTCTGCTTGCGTATACCTTTCCAGTAAGTTTAGACAGTCGCTGAGCCCTCTTTCGAAGGAGCACCGGGGGATAGGTTTCTGGAAGGAAAATGGAACCAATAATCCAGACAACTCCAGAGAATATGGCCAGGAATCCTTCGACCCATCTCCAACCTGCTGATTCTCCAAGAAATCCTCCTATAACTGGACCCAGTACTGGGCCCAAAAAAGGTGCTATGGCGAATATGCCCATGGCCAATCCACGATGTGAAGCCGGAAACATATCTGCAATTACACCCCCAGCATTAGTCAAAGGGGATGAGCCAAAAGAACCAGCAAAGAACCGGAGAACAAGCAACGTTGCCATATTAGGGCTACCAGCTGCCCCAGCATTAAAGGCTGTCAAAGCAAGGTAGGTGCCGAAGAATAGCAGCTGGCGGCCAAATAATTCGCTCATAGGAGCCCATATCAGCGGGCCGATTGCAAAACCAAGGACGAATAAGGAGACACCCAGCGTAATAACTTCCGCGTCGGCATGAAATTCTTGAGCAATTTCGATGGCTCCTCCGGTATATGCAGACGATATCAAGGCGACGGCAAGCGTAGCTATTGCAACAACGAAGGTGATCGACCACTTTTTAATGGCAGAATAGTTCATCGGGTTTCGAGGATCGTTTGGAATCCATTGTATAAGATAAGGGTCCGCTTCCGTCCCGGATCCGGGGTAGGGATAATTGATTATCTCTGGTGTGACGGCGCCTGGATCAGTTACTTGTCTCCAGTGAGGAATCTTGGTCGGTATCGACTTCTCTCCCTCCATGGTATTGGCACCAGCCATACCTAAGGTTATTTTTGTTCAAGTGCAGAGCCGCCCTCCGAAGCAGTAGCGATATGAAGGAGAGCCAGCAAGGTAAGAGACTGCCGTTCAATAAGCGTTTGGGTAGAACGGGGTTGCTGCTTGTGTGATTTTAGGGAAGCCATATGATGCCGCCATCTAACCAAGAGGGAAAGCAGATGCTTTTTAAAGCGATGCGCACGCAGTCGATTCCTCATCTCGGGTGAGCCGAGTTGGACAACAAAAAAGTCTGATAGCGCAAGCTGATACAACTGATTATTTAGTTAAGTGGATACGCAACAAAGCTCCTTCGCGCTGGTGGAGTTTCTGTTGTCCAAGGCCGCGGCAAGTCGAAGATATGAATGACGTTCGCCAGAGGCGCCCGACCTCGGCTGAGCCAAAGAAAAGTGCCGCGACCCGAATACGAGCTCGTATTTTAAGTATGATGGCCGGTTCGCTCGTTTCCGGACGGACGACCTTTGGTCCGCGTAAGCTTGTTAGGAACTGGCTGGCTATGGAGTTGACGTTTTATTCGGTTTCACTTCCAGTGCCTCGGCTGTTTCTCTCGTGAAGCAACGAAGATACTAATTCCGCGTTTTGGTCTAAGGTGTACTTAAGTAATTAAGGATGCTCCAGTCCACTTCGCGAGCCGCTGGTAAAACTGTCCAGCGGCTTACAATGATCCCATGCCTGTGTGGGTTGATATTGGAGGACCAGCCTTGAAACGAGTCTGCTCAGCAGCTAATGCTTGTTGCTGGGCTTGTTCGGTTGCTCAAGCTCAAAAAGGGTCAAGGCTCTATATAACTCCGTAGAGCTTCTGACAGTCCAAAAGTGAAATAGACTTTTTTATTTTGGCGGACGGGAGCAGCCTAATACTAAAAATCGTACGATGCTGTGGCCTCCTTTGCTCTGACTAGTTAGTTAGCTTTCCGATATAAAAAGACGCTGTCTAATTTTGTGTTAACTCGTGGTCTCCCGATGTTCAAGCTGTGCCAGCCAGTATCACTTTGCCTGATGGAGGCGGCACGCCTATCTTCCCCTTATTTTTGCCCTTGGTGTGCACCCTTTGATCATTCGGGTCAAAGCCGCCATTCCCCCACAAGGCCCATTCCTCGGTCTCGCGCATATAGTCTTCAGGAGCAAAGGATTCACCAGTTTGCTTTTCGCGTTCCAGGAGCTCAAAGAAGCGCTCATAATTGATCCTTGTATGCCATTTGCCGTTTACCAGGAAACGCTTGGATGCAAGTAGGACGCAACAGCTATGGGCGTGCTCGGCGGATAATCCATATGAAAGGCCACGCCGTTCTAATTCCTCATTGAGTGCAACCACAAAGGCAACAATTTCGTGATAAAAAGGAACATTCTGCATTGTTAAGCCCGCATTTGAACTGGAACTCGTTCCACAGTAAGTCACGCCTTTTATTTCAATAAAACAAGGTAGACCTTTCTCAACAAGATCGGCGTAGCCCTCGACCTCATCTTCAATGTTGAATCCTTTGACAAGGGTAAGTCGATACACAGTCCTGTGTACATTTCTCTTCTCTCGAAGTATTTCCAGGCAACGTTGGAGACGTTCCCAGAAGTCTCGATGTAAAGGCCGATCAATTTTGCGGAGGCTTTCGCGATTGCTAGCGTCAATGGACACATAAAGCTGGGTCACTCTTTGGAGAGCAGCCAATTCGTCGGGATGCTGCGCATTGCAGACCAAGAAGCTGGAAATATGCTCGTTGTGGAGAAGGGAGAGCAATTCGTTGATGTGAGGATAGAAAATTGGCTCGCCGACCAGGCTTAGGGCGCAATGCCTGATCCTCATTGCCTCTGCGAAACGCTCAGCCCTAACTCCAGGAACACCGCGCAACATCTTGATTTTCTTGTAATGGCCCTCCTTGACGCCATTGAAAATCAGCTCGGGAGGGTCAACTTTCCAGCGCCATGTGGTTCCAACCGGATTCGTCCCATGCCGCCAACAGAAAATGCATTTGTTACTGCATGATAGGGAAGGTGTCGATTCCATACAAAGGTGTGATTTGATTCCATAGAAAGAGTTTTTGTAACAGGAACCACGCCCTCGTAGAGCTGATTTTGTCCACCGGCAGATTTTGACACCAGAGTGAGATCCAACAATGGTGTATCCCTGTTTTGTTAGTGCAGCATACGTTGGAGAAGTTGACGGTACCATCTCCTTGCTAGAAAGCGATGATATTTTGGTGGGAGCATAGGTGGTGAAGTCAATAGGTTCATCATCAAGAAGGTCTTCCGGGTTGAACTTGATATCTTCAAGGTCGGCAATTTGGGAATTTCTGGCCTTCGTTCGTCGTGGGCGGCTAGGATTTTGGGGCCGCTGACTGTCTTCTTCGGCATCTTCCTCGTCACTTTCTATAGGGTCACCGCTGCCCGGAACACCTTCACCCAGACCACCGCCATTCTCAGCTATGTCATGGAGCACCGAAACGAGTCCGTCACACCACTCCTGCAGAGAGTGGTCTCCGTCGGTCTTCACGTCCCCAAACCCAAGAGGATAAGCGCGCCGTTTTCCAGTCAGCTTGGCCAGCCACTTATCAACAGCTACCGCCTGGGAACAAAAGCCTTCTTCCACAGTAGGCCATCCTTCTTTGTCGCCAAAACCAAAAACAGAGTACCCCGTCAGACCGGACAATGGCGAAGTATCAATGCGGAAGTCATTGTGAGTTTCGTCTAGATGGTTGAGGAAATTATTGATGATGCTGTCAATGTCATAGCTTGGTAGTATTATGCAATACAGATACGACAATCCAGGCTCTGATGTCGGTGGCTTTGGTGCGGTCACAAAGTAGTCGTCGAAGTCAATATAGGATAAATCATGTAATTCAGGGTCCAGAACCTTGCATTGGGCGTTCTCCGGGGCTGCTTGTAACTTGGATTTCACACTTTCGAATGCAGCCCGAGCGCTTTTCTCTGTGGTGCCCGTCAAAGAAGTAAAGAAGAAGATGGGTCGAATGGCAGAGACAACTTTAGCAGTGGCATTCGCATCCCCCTTCAACGGCCTCAAACCCCGGAGTCTCTTTGGTCCAGGCTTCGTTTCACTTTTCAAAGGTGTAGACTTTGCCAGTGATGTATTTCCTGGTTGTGCTGGGTTATCACTAACAGTTATGTTTTGAGTAACTTGCTCGGCTCCTTTCGTTTGACTTTCCGCCTGTTTGCGCTGGCTCGAAAATTTGGTTCCTGCAAAAAGTGCGACAGCTATTATAACCAAGATATATGCCCGATATGCATGCCATAGTGATAAAGCGACTAAAATCCCAGCGGTTAGTTATCGCGGTGGCTAGCGGGGAAGGGGAACAATCGCCTGCTTATCATCAGTTATCGCTCACTTTGAAGAGGCATGGCAGCCATAGTTGTTAGTACCAGGGTTTATTTGACCAGACACAGTGCGGGCAGAGAGCACCGCTTGGTAGATTTTTGGCCTCTTCTTCGGCGGGATATGTATGGTCTTGTGCTGAGCAGAAGTGGATAGAATATCTATCAAATTACAATCTTGCCTTTTTTTTTTAATATCCATATTTCTCTTCTTTCTTCTTCCCATGGATGCTTATGTCATACTCGGGCCGCCTCCATCCGTGGACCTGCAGTTTACCTACGGATTAACTATTATCCATGCCAAGACTGAGGGGCCACCTAGCGATTCCCTCGGGCGGGAAAAGTCAACGTCAAAACATCCAACATGCACTCTGAATGAGTTAACACTCGATTGAAAGAGAAGTCGTTAAAACTTGGAAATGATTCTGATTAATCTAAGACTTAAAACGTCTATTAAAACATGCGAACCCTTCAGTCTATCGTGCAGCAGAAGGTGATAAACTATGAAAACAATTCCCATGTTTTTTTTGCCGTTGTGAAAAGACCCAGATGCTCCCGGAAGCAACAAAGATATATCCCCGCATAAATGACCCAGAACGCCATACGGAACGCTGAAGATAAAAGACAAGCGAAGACAAAAAAAAAAGGTCGAAGTATACAAATGAAAGGGAAAAGGTAAGGGAGCTCGGATGGTTCCCTGGATCGCTTTCCGCGTCCTACACTGGCCGAATGGCGCTGAGTGCATCATCAAGTGAAATCAAAAGAATAAGGGAGAGACATGACAAAAGTGATGATGGTGTCGTCGAGATGATCAGAAGGCAATTCGGCTTCGGAGTTCCTTCCAAAGGGCAGTCTGGCTGGCAGTTGAGCGTTCGATGGCATCTCGGTTCTCTTCTGCACGACGAAGGAGGTACATGACACACTCCTCAGTGGAGCCCCAGACGACGTACTTGTACACCTGGGCGTCCTCATCAACCTCGCTGGTGGACTGGGTGATGCTCATAGAGAGTTCATCGGCCATTCCCATGAGCTGAGAGTAGACGACGTCAGCAAGGGGAAGACCATGGCGGATCTGGTCCTGGCGTAGGGCACGGATCTTGTTGGTGCTCTCCTTGTTGTGACTGGCGAGCACCAGGCTTATCTTGGGAGCAGAGTGGTCTTCGATGTGCTGGGTGGCCAGCATATGAGCGGCTTCGTCAAAGGCATTATCGGTCTGCTCCTTGGTATCGAAGATGACTTGACGAGGGTCGGAGTTTATGTATGCACCTCGCACGAGCTTGACACCAAGGGTGAATCCTTCTTGCTTGGCCCGCTGCAGGTGCATGGCCAGGGTAGCTGGAGAATCCTTGAGGTACCTATACATGGGTTAGCCCTTGTTCTACAAATGCTAAAAAATGAAACAGGCGACAAACTCACATTTGATATGTGTTGTAGATGACGGTCTCACCATCCGTGTTGTATCTCTGCATGAGGTCCATGGTCCAGGCATCGATGCTCTTCTTCTGGGAGTAGTGCTCAGCATCAACGCAAACCCTGACGTTGTTCTGCTTCGCCTGCACACAGATTTGCTCAAGAGCATCGGCAAGGACAGGATCGATGTCTGCTCCCTGCTCGAGCAGTTGGACGGTCCCCTGCCCGGCACCAGAGTACTTGATAGCAATCAGGTCACCAGAGCTGGAGTACTGGATGGTTTTGAGGGTGCCATCGAGCCACTGAGCAACCTGCTTGCGGTGTAGGGCCTCCATTTCGGCTGGGGTGCCTGTCTGGTCGATATTGTGGTGCGTGTCGACCTCCTTGGCGTAGGAGAGAATGGCACCGCGGTATCCCATTGCCTTGAGCCCTGAAACTGTCTGTCTGACCTCGGCCTCGTTACGGCCGGCGCAGAACTGGGCATAGAAGATGTTGTCGAGAAGGTAGTTCAGGACCGGATTGCCCGTGATGACCTTGAGGTTCGATTTGAGCAGGCTAGAGGCAATATCCATGAGAAAGGGGCGGGACATGGCAGTCTGGATGGCAATGCTGCGGAGAAGATCCCTGTTTGGCAGTCTATCGAGAGCTCTTTGTGGCTGCTGCTGTGGTATCTGATGCCCGGCAACATCCTCAGCAGCGCTACTACCACCACCAACTACCGGAACGACGGTTTGAGGTACCTCCGCGCCGGTACCCCATGCTGGACGAGAACCCAGAGGCCCCTGATTGTCCGTGGGGATGTGGATGGGCCGGAGCTTCAAAGAGGAAGCATTCTGAGCGGTGTTGGTGATGGGAACACGTCTGATGGCAGACGCTGCTTTGGCGGTGGTGCGAATGTAGGATGGTACACGAGAGGCCATTTCACTATGTGGAGGTTATCTGTAGTGTGTGGCAGCTGTCTCTTCTGATAATGATCTGGTTTTGGTCTGAGGAAGAGAGAAGAGAGAAGAGAAGAGAGGGAGGAGAGGAGAGGGAGTCGAACAGAGGAAGGGGAGGGAGGGAGGAAATATATAAGTGTGACTTGACGGTGTGCCTGTCCGGGCGGGACGGAGGAGGTAGAGTGTGACGGCGAGACGGAGGAAACGAAGCAGGAAGGGGGAGAAAAAAAAAAAAAAGGGCGAAAGGGCGAAGCTGCTGCTATCGGCGGAACGAGAGAGAAGAATGTCGTCTTCCGAGAGTCACTAAGCGACCGTTTCCGGGCCTTTCCTGGCACTTCCGCCCTCACATGACCCAACTTCGCCTCCTTCCTCTTAGCTTTTTGTTTTTTCTTCTCCATCTTTTCCCCTTTTTGGCGCCAACTTTACTCTTCTTCTTATTTTTTTTTTTTTTTTTTCCCTGTTTATTACTTAAAAACCAATTGCAGAGTTAGTTGCTTCTGCGAGTTTCTTGTTCCTCTCACACTACACGACGACTATGGAGTACTGTTACTCTGTAGGGCCCGCTGCTGCTATTCAAGCTTATCTCTTGGCCGGAACGCCAGGTCTTCTGCAACACGACTCCTGAATGGGGGGAAAGGGGGGGGGGGGGGGTAAAATAATAATATTAAACGGGACACTCCTCAATAAATGAGGCCAGTCAGTGACGTGACGGGAGCATCACACAGCCAAGGAACGACCGTCTCGATGGCCATTCAACTTGTAGTCACTCCTCTGTACTCCGCGCTCTCTTGTGCCTTCTCCGCGAGGTCACCCGGAGTGCGTTTGCTACTCCGGCAGTGCCCGAGGGGAGGAAAGCGAATGCGCGAAGGAGCGGAAAAAGCGAGAAGGAAAAGTCGAGCTATCCAGGTGACAAGTGCTGGTGGATAAAAAAAAAACAGTCATGGTTATGGAGTAAGCAGCAGCCCTTCTCCGGAACTCCGTGCATAGACTTAGCTCTAAGGATATAAGCTGGAGCTACTCCGTAGTTAGTAAGGGTTATCCAGGCGAGAAGCGTGTCTAAGCATGAATATTAATGAATAATGCGAGTGGACTATCCAAGAGTGGCTGGCTGGGCCCATCCTTAGTCAAGGAAGGGCCCCGGATGGGCGAGATAACACCGAGAGACGGCCACGTTGGCACCTGGAAGGAACCAGGCAGATTCGCGGGGGGAGAAAGCAAGACACAAAAGGGCGACAACCAAGCCCTCTAGCCTAAGCTTGGCCCTGCGCAAGGCCTGGACTATTACTCCGTATTATTTTATTTCGTTATTATGATTATTCTCTTCTTGTTTTTGTTTTCTTTTTCTTTTTACTTTTTTGTTTGCTGATGCAGCTCTCCCTTGCGTGCGTGGCAGACGGCCGATAGGGCGACAGATGGAAACAAGCGTCGCACGGATCTCGGCATGCAAGATATGCTGGCCGCCCACGTCTTTATCTCTATTATTATTAATTAAAATAATATAACTTCGGCACTATCAGGTCATGTTCGGCTTCGCGTAACTTTCGTAGTTTAATTGAGATAAGAAAGTTCCAGTAAGCTTTTAAACTTTTGATCTAGCTTTAATAGGACTATACTAGTACATACATGGTTAGACCAGGGAGCTTGGGGCCAGTAAGTAGTGAAGCTGACTGAATCCAGCCAATGGGAGAATAAAAAAAGAAAGTGCAAAAAAAAAAACGCCCTGGAGAGCCAGAAAAAAAAAAAAAAAAAGGGAGGGCAAGCCCTAACTGCCCGAAAGCGGATCCCCGGCAGGGGGTCACGGGGTAGGTCACGGGGTAGGGCAGAGTTTTTTTTTTCCTCGGTGTGTTTTATTTTGGGTATTTTTATTAAGGCCTGGACCGCCTTGGCAGGGCCGGCCGATGTCGGACAGGAGCGCCAGACAGACAGAACACGCAAAATGGCAGCAAAGGACGAGAGGGAAGGGTCGTCGTCTCGCTACTTATTTGTTGCTGGGATACTCGACCTCTGAGCAGCCGAGGAAGTCTTCCTTGATGGAGCGGATGTTGACGAAGCGGGTGAGGAGGTTGGCGCTGCCGGCCTTGTCGTTGGTGCCGCTCGCCCGGGCACCGCCAAAGGCCTGTTGCCCGACCACGGCACCGGTGCTCTTGACGTTCAGATAGAAGTTACCGGCCGAGTGGCGCAGCGCGTCTTCAGCCAATCGGAGCACGTTGCGGTCCTGCGCAAACACCGCGCCTGTCAGGCCGTAATCCGTCGTTCGGTCGATCAGGTTGCACATCTCTCTAAACGCGCTCTCGCCAGCAGCGTCATCGTAAACGTACACGGCCAGCACGGGGCCAAAGAACTCTTTCTTCATAAGCTCGTGCTCGGCATCGCTGACCTGCAGCACCGTTGGCTGCACATAGTATCCCTGCTTCTTGTCGTGGTTGCCGCCGGCCAGCAGCTTAACGCTGGAGTCCTGCTTAGCCGCATCGATGACACCGGCCAGCTTGTCAAAGGAAGCCTCGTGGATAACGGGCCCAATGAAGTTAGCAAACTCCTCTGGTGGGCCCATCTTCAGCTTCTCAGTCTCGCGGACCAGGATGTCCCGGAATTCAGTCCAGCGGCTCTGCGGCACGTACACGCGAGAGGTAGCACTGCACTTTTGGCCCTGGAACTCAAACGCACCCCGGACGGTGTTAATCGCGGCACTATGGATGTCGGCAGAGCTATGGATAAGGTGGAAGTTCTTGCCGCCAGTCTCGCCGACGACGCGAGGGTAGCTGCGATAGGTACCTGCAGCGATTCCCTGGCCGATTTTACCGTATAGCTCGCGGAAGACAGCAGTACTGCCAGTGTAGTGCAGGCCGGCAAAGTCACGGTGAGCAAGAGCGACCTTGGTTACCATCTGGGCATCTCCGGGCACAAACTGGATCACATCCTTGGGCAGACCGGCCTCGAGCAGGATCTTGTGCGTCAGATAATTGGCGTACACGGCATGTGGACTGGGCTTCCATAGGACAACGTTGCCCATCAGTGCAGGTGCTCCAGCCAGGTTACCTCCGATAGCAGTGAAGTTGAAGGGTGAAATGGCATAGACAAACCCTTCGAGAGGGCGGTATTCGCTTCGGTTCCACACGCCTGGTGCATGGTATTCTGGCTGCTGAGCGTACAGCTCCTCGGCGTACTGGACGTTGAAGCGGAGGAAGTCAGCCAACTCTGCAGCGGCGTCGATCTCGGCCTGCCATGCATTCTTGCCCTGGCCCAACATGGTGGCCGCCATGATCTCGTAGCGGTATTTCCCCGCCACCAGGTCAGCGGCCTTGAGGAAGACGGAAGCTCGATCGGCGAATGGTAGGCTCTCCCATGCTGGCTTGGCCTTGAGTGCATCCTCGATCATGCGCGAGACGTCCGCCTCGGTGGCATTGAAGTATTTGGCGACAGTTTCAGCGTGGGCGGAGGGGTTGCGCTGGACATCGGCAGTGGCAGAAGAGGACTATTCCATCCAGCTGTTAGTCCCGGGTGACCGTTTCCAGCGGTATAAAGAGCGTTACTTACATCTTTGAAGTGGTAGGGAACCTGGACGGGAAGGGAGGCCTTGAGCGACTCCAGGGCTGCCTGCAGCCCCCGTCTCTGCTCTGAACCTCTGGCGTAGTGATGCTATTATCAGCGTCCACCGAGTCAGCTTCATCAGCTCACAAAAACAAGCTCATATCCCGGGTCAATTGGTCTCTTACATTGGGTTCGTTGGCGATGGTGGGTGCTCTGAAGCTGGACAGAGCTCTGTATCGGATGGCGTTGCCGGCCAACGGTTGACGGGCCAGGCCCAGACGAGCCGAGCGGGAGAGCAGCGATGAAGACATAATCAGAAGGCAGCTTAGCTCGTTGTTCCTCGTTTTGACGTAAATCCTGTATGCGAGGTTGTTTGAAGCTGGCTTGGGGCAGATTAGAGAACCAGGTAACAGGAAAGCTGTGAAGAGAGAAAGCGAGAAAGCGAGAGAGCGCGCGATGAATGATGACAAACCTGGAAGGACAGCTTTTTTTTTCCCCTTTCTTGCTTCCAACGAGCGAGGCGGCGACGCCAAGAACCTTCTTTTTTGCTTCTTTTCAGGTTCGTTTTCTTGGTTTGGGACAAGGAAAGTCGCTGCTATCGCCGGAAGGACGCGGGACTTGGCGGGGAGGAAAAGTCGGAATTAGGTGGTGGAGAGGAAGCTGACTCAGCAGAGCTCCGCGAGGAACAACAACAACAACAACAACAACGATCAATAATAATAATACCTAATAATAAAACGGCGATATACTTAGAGATCAACCTTCCTTAGCATCCAGTCATTGGGATTATTATGACACTGACTACGGAGGGACGTCCAACAGAAGTTGCCCGCACACGAAGCACTGTTTTTTTTATGGTAGGAGAAAGACGTGGAACGGAAAAGTGAGGATACAAAGTGAGGAAGCCAAGGAAGATGCTGGTTCTACGAGAGTCAGACGTGGCGCCGATGCTGCAGCAGCTGACGCTGGAGGAGTGTCACCGTCTGCTGCAGGCACTCTGGCGCAGTCTCGCAGCATACTCGGCCAGCAGCAACGACGCCAGCAGTAGTGGCAGCGAGACCGGAAGCGTCCACCAGCCAATGCGGGAGTCGATACGGACGGCAGACGGCAGCACGACGCTGTTCATGCCAGCGTCTGACACGACAACGACGACGGGCATCAAAGTGGTCACTCTGCCGGGTGCTGGAGGGCCCCCCGCAGGAGCCATCGCCCTCTTCTCCCCCAAGAGCGGGCAGCTGGAGGGCATCCTCAACGCCGAGATGATCACCGCGTTTCGCACGGCGCTCGCTTCCATGATCCCGTTTCACCTTTTCCAGTTTCCCCAGACAACACAAGGCCAGGACGGGCGGGGGAACAGGCTGCTCGTTTTTGGCGCCGGCAAGCAGGCGGAGTGGCATATCCGTCTGGGACTGCTGCTTGCTCCCAGCATTGCCTCTGTCACCGTTGTCAACAGAGGCCGTGGGGGGCTCGACAGGCTACGGACCAGCCTGGGAGACGTTGCTGCCGCCCGTCCAGATGTTTCTTTTGTTTATATCTCCCGGGAAGAAGAAGAAGAAGAAGAAAAAGAAGCAAAGTACGAGGACCGGCTACGTGCTGCCGTCTCAGAAGCCGATGCCATTTTCTGCTGTACTCCATCGACCGAGCCGCTCTTCCCTTACTCTTATCTCCGTCGTCAGCAAACCGGCGGCGAAGGAGAGGACGCTCAGGAGAACAAGAGACGGTTCGTCTCCATGATAGGCTCGTTCCGCCCGCACATGCATGAAGTTGACACGGACACGTTGCTCTCGGGCCAGACGCTCCTCGTTGACTCCAGACAAGCCTGTCTCGCTGAGGCAGGCGAACTGATCACTGCAGGGGTGCGGCCAGAGCAGCTTACCGAGATTGGCGAGCTCTCCCCTGCCTCCTCCCTCTTTGCTTCTTCATCCTCCTCGAACATCGTTTTCAAGTCTGTCGGCATGGGGATCATGGATCTCGCGGTTGGGAGGGAGCTGCTCTGCCTAGCCAGTGAGAGGGGGGTTGGCGTCTCCATCCAAGGCTTCTAAATTATGCACCCATGCATGCAAAGACTCGACACCTATCATGATCCCCATAGCATGCGGCCCTGTGCCCTGTTTTCATATTCCTGCTTATATACTTATAGTACTCCATAGAGTTGCGTGTGTATCTGACCTAGATCCTCGTATATGCACCGTCTCCATACTCTGCCCGTATTCTCCGTTCTCCGTAGGCTCCGAAGTTCCCCATCGCAGCAGCCAGTCACCAGTCAACGGCATCCGCTGGCCTAACAAGCATCAGCCGACCTTCATCTTCCTTTTTTAGTCTGTTTAGTTCGCTTGTTTGCTTCTTCAGTTTGGAAAAAAACGCCTTCCCCATCCCTCCCTTCTCCCTGCATCCCATGCTTATATCTGCGAGATTACTGGTGTCCTCGCTACCTCGCCTGCCCCTTCGTCCCCCTCACGAAGCCTTGTATCTGCGACATTATTCATGTATTCTTTTCTTTTCTTCTGTTTCCGACAGACAGGCTTGCAAGCAAGATCAGATCCATCGAGGCCTCCATCGATAAGTCGACAGGTCGTCCAACGACCGGCTTATGTAAGAATCGTGCCTTAATACGCATCACCTGACCATCGCTGGGAACGTCGGCCTTGGCGCGCTTTTCCGCCCAAAAGAGGGAGAAAGCGGAAGCAAGAGAAAAACGTCTTTTGGTCGATTTCACATTTGTTCGACTCCAACGGCTATCGTCATTCTTCGCTCTTCTGCATTCTTCCATCTGCTTCGCTCGTGGCTTATCTCTCTTAACCGTTGCCAGCGGCGTCGGGATACGCTCTGCCCCGTCGCTTGGGATAGCCCTTCCCTTAACCGTAGTTACGGCCCTTCCGAAAAGCCCGCCCATGATACTGTGGGCGGGAGTTCTGCCATGTCCACAGCTGCTCCCACCGGAAAAGTCCATAAGCGAGCATACCAGGTACATCTCCGTGATTGATACATGTATAAAAAAAAATTAAAAAAATTACACATACCCTCTGCCTACTGTCGACGCCAAACAGGAAAAAATTGTTTATCTGACTCTTGACCAGGCTTGTATTCCGTGTCGAGAGCGGAGGGTGCGATGCGACCTAGGATCCGTCGATCAACCACACCAAGGCCCCTGCGGTAGGTGTCGGCGGGAACGCAAGCTGTGTCATTTCTCTGCTACGCGAGGGCGCAAGAAGACTGCTCCCACTCCCACGCCTGCACCCTCTGGCCCCGGTGATTCCATTGCCGGCACTTCGGTCGCCGCTACCCCCGGCATCACTACCACTCCTACCGCGGGCATCACGCCTACCCGGCCATGGGAGGAGTCGACAATAGCCGTTGCAGGCACCCCGGCGTCGCTCCCAGGGCTCGTCACGCAGGCTGGTGAAAGCTCGGTCAGCCCCATTGCTGTCCCTCCGGCCATCAAACGCGAACATTCCCTCCAACACGTCCTTGCACACGATACCCCGCGTCCCACCACCCGCGGCGATAAAACGGCCGAAAAGCTGCTTAGAGATGCCGCCTACACTTCTCACGATGCGTTGAATTTACTCTTCGAAGCCGGCAGACACAGTGAGCGGGTCTCCAGGCCGGACCATCACCACCACAACAATCATGTCGCTGGCATCGCCTCCCAGAGACTGGGGCCGACACCCACCCGCGAGCTCAGACCATCTGCTGCCCCGAGCCTTCATGATAACACTCCCGACTTCCATCCCTGGTCAAACCTGCGTTTCGTCCGCACCGGCCTGATCACTGCCGAAGAGGCCTTTGATCTCGTAAATTACTTTCATACATACCTTGCTCCATTTACTCCAATCGCCTCCTCCTCCTTCCAGGATCCATCCATGCATGCTGAACTGCTCGAAGAGGAGCCCATCCTCGCCATGACAATCCTCATGCTAGCCTCGCGATACATGAAATTATCAGGACCTGGATCAATCTCTAGATCTTACATGGTTCACGAGCGGCTCTGGCAGCATCTCCAAGGGATGATCTCCCGCATGATCTTCGGCCAAGAGCAATTCACCGGTGGCACGCACAATCACGATGCCCCTCCAGAGGCTTCAAACCTCTCTACGCACGAGTATCCTCTAGCTGGCTCAAACTTTGGCAGCCTGAGGACACTTGGTAGCTGTGAAGCCCTACTTTTATTGTCCGAGTGGCATCCACGGTCTTTACATGTACCGGCTGGAGATGATGGGGACAGCATCGTCGTGAAAGATGATGTTCGAAGAACAATTGCAAGCACAGCTGGTATAGGCGGCAGAATACGTATCGACTGGCTGGAGCCCGTCTGGAGATCCGATCGGATGTGTTGGTCGATGCTCGGGAATGCTCTCGCTTTGGCTGTTGAGCTGGGTATATTTGACGAATACGACAACACCACTATAGGAGCTCGCGAGTCCCGGAGAGACATCTGGAGTAATCCTTCATCCAGCCAGCGAGCATACCTTGTCCAGCATTTACTCTGGGTCTATCTTACACAGACTTCAGGCCGCCTTGGTAGGGTTATTTTACCTTTCCTGATTTTTTTTTT
>QQSR01000327.1:798-16170 GCA_003664465.1 Trichophyton mentagrophytes | reverse complement strand
CCGACGCAGGCCAGAGAAGGACTCCATGGCTACCGGTCGCCGGCGCAAATAGCACGGCACACTCTCCTGGCCGTCTGTCTCTACCAGCAGTCAACAAGAGGAATGCGCGCTGCCGTTTAGACGGTCTCGCTTCGGCCTTTGTTGGTGCGATATAAAAAAAGATATATATTAAATGTGGATTTCGCCGCTGCCTTGCTTGTCTCGGGCTTCCGTCGGAAGCTGCGCGCAAGATGCAGCGTCTTCAGAACAGGTTATAGCTGGTTGTCGGTCAGAAGGCGAGAGTCGCGGGCCGTCCTCGAGGCGGTTTACGGTCGTTTCGAGCGAGTGAGATAGCGCTGGGGCGGGCTGTAAAAAGGTGGTAAACGTGAGGCAGTTCGAGTACAAAAAACGCGGGCCGCTCAGCTGGCGAAGTCTCAGATGTTTTTTTTTTTTTTTGTTTGTGGCGACAGAGCCAAGCAAGGAGATGACGTCGGTATCCGAAGCGAAGATGGAGACGAGGAGGAAGATGAAAGCTGAAGCTGGAAGCGTTTGGTGATGATGCCGGTGGAGGTGATGTGATGTCTAGGTCTTGGTGCAGATGTTAGAAGTTGACCGACGGCTTACATTAATTAGTCTAGAAGTGGGATTGTTCTCGCCCGGCGGTTGCACAGCCGGCTGAGGGCGCCGTCAGCAGGTGGTACAGATCACGCCGCGGTGGACTACGCAGAAGCGAGGGAGCAATATAATACTTATATTAGGGGACGAAGATGCATACAGCAAGGCAGAGGAGATGTTTGTTGGTTTATATTAATATGGAGATAGATGGGTCTGGTTCAGGGCAGCCGTCTCTGCCGGTGCGCCATAAGCATAAATTCATTGCCACAGGATATCATATAGAAGAGCAAAGGGAAAAGAAGAGAAGAACAAACAAGCCTGCTAAGGAAATAATAGAAAATATTAACATTATATGTCGGACCCCTGGGGCCATCGTATTGGTCGTTTCTAGGATGCGTCGCTCGTAATCATCTCCAAAATGTCAGCAGCTTGCCGACATACCGCGGCACAATCAGGGGGTCGTTCAGTAGCGGCGCCTTGTCGCCTCCCAGCTTTGGCATCTTCTTTAGTATTCCTGCCTTGTGCATCTTCTCGACGGTGCAGTGCAGCGTTGCTTCGGTCGGGATGTCTCTGTGAGCACCGCAGTTGGGGGGCCAGTACCGAGGCTTCCACTGGTGGTCTTCCAGCTCGAGACGTGTGAAAATTGGCAGCAGTTCTGGTTGTCCAGTCAGTCATTCGATACTTATATATTCAGAAGTTAAAAAGAGCAAGCGAGGAAGAGCGTAGCGTACCCATAAACCACCAGACGATGGTCATATGCCACTCGGCGCCGCGGCCGATGACGAGAGAGTCGTGGTGCCTGAAGTGGCTCACTTCAGCCTCAGGCACAACCCCTGAGGCACCAGCAACCCTGGGTTCACCCTCATTCTCAAGGATAGCCTCGATGGTCTTGAGCCGGTTCAAGGCTTCCGGGTGCTGATCGTCAAAGGTCAAGGGCCCGGCTGGAGCGTCTGTGACAGACAGGGCTTCCTCCAGCATCCAAGCCAGGGGGATATCAGACAAAAGGAAGCGGGCGTTATTCTCATAGGCAAAACCGCCGCCGACATCAGAGTGGTTACCCGCAAACCACACCTCCTTGACTGAAGCTTCTTTGTCCTCTGATTCAAAGGTGAAGAGGGCTGGCTTGAACTTGAGACGTCGCTCGTGGATTGACAAAGCATGGCGGACATGTTTCGCTGGCGACTGTGTTTCGTTTGTTAGTATTAATCGCACCATCATACAAAAGAGTGACAGTAGGAACTCACTGGGGCGCAGTATCTATATTCCCTGTGAGAGAACGGGATTTCAAGGGTTGAGACGCTGTTAACGCAGTCGAACAGGCCCAAGAAGAAGACGCCGACTTCCTTACGGCAGAAAGTCACCTTCAGCTTCTGCAGGTAATCCTCCACCTCGATATCCTTGGGCGTTTTATTCGTCTTTCCCCGAATGGTTTGCCACTTGCTGAACGCTCCATACACGAATCGAATCATATCCTCGTTACCCATGGAAAGTAAGCCGACATGTTCGATCATCTCGGCCAGGAAACGGGCCGTGTAGGCACCTCGCGAAAAGCCGAAGATATATATGTCATCTTTGGGCTTGTAGTAACGCATCAAGAACCGGTAGCCGCTGGAAACATGGTACTCGAAAGATGTACCTATCGCCTTGTCGATAATTTCACTGATCTTGGAGCGCATGCGTCCGAATATGGTTATGCTGTTGGACATGTTCACATTGAATGTTCCAATGCCGGCTATAGCTTGTTAGCAACAAGGATGATATTAACATGGTATTAGGGTTAAACCCACGTTGATAGTAGTGGAACTGCCGCTTGTCGTGCCTGTCTAGCATCTGATAGAGCTTTACAACATTGGAGTCCGATTCATTGCCCTTGAAATGGTTTCCTGTGCCGTCGAAGCAGAGCACCAGACGGCGGCCAGGTTTCTTGATTTCGGGCGTCTCCGTCGCTTCATCAACAGTAGCCATCTTGATAATTTCTGTTCCGGTTACACACCTGCAGATGACGGTGTGTTCTGGTATCAAGATTAAGTCGAGCGGATAGACCGTCGAATTTATTTATACGCCCTCAGACAGCAAAGCCTCCAGCTGGATCAGGATAGCGGCCACCATCCGCCTTGCATCCAGTCCAGGGCTTCTCAGCCGCTGCGAGAGAAAAAAAAAAAAAGAGAGATCAGACATGGTCTTCAGCTTGCAGCGCAGCATCCATCGAGCTGTTCAAGAAGGCCGGGGTTGCCTACCCACCACAATCTGCGGCTGGTATCTCGCATCTTTAGCAACCAATAGACATGGGCCCAAAGGAAGGCTGCTCAAGTCAGTGGCCTATTTTTCGTGAATGGTGGTAGTGTGACAACAATCCTCTCTGACAAGGCTGGCTAATCACCATGCAGTTCGGTACACTGTCCCCCAGCTCAGCTTCCGCAAGCCACACTGTCGGGGGAGCCCCTGACCAGCGAATTGGAGCTGATATCTATCCGATGGAAGCTGCAGAATTGGGGGGAAATAATGGTTCGTCCTCAATTTCTAGATCATGGTTGCTTTTTGCTCAGCATCGACTGGAATTCGGAGGAAAGGAGGGGCCCGGGGAGGGAGCCATCACATCTGGTCTTTCGGTCCATTCACCCAGTGCATTCATGAAACTCGGCGTATTCAGTCTTCTTCGTCCTGTTGTTCTTCACCTTCTCTCCATCAGACCAACAAATTGATGGAAGTGGCCAGACAGATGGGGCCAAGAGGGTGGTTCCCAGGGGGCGCTGAACCTAGTTCCCTGTTCATAGTAGGCATAATCATATAAGTAAATATAACAGAGCCCCTGTGAGCAAACTTCACCACTTTCCATTTCTGTTGATCCCTTAAATGTTCTCTTGACTTGTCACCGCTGGGTGTTCAGTCAAATGGTAGTTCGTGGCTTCTCGGCTTTCTGTCAATCCTTAACGTTGCTTTTCCTTCACACCTCCTCCTTTTCCCTCGGCATACATTAGATCGTCATTCATTCTTGCTCACTCGAATTCTGCCAAAGTAACTGTACCATTCATTCAATGAAAGGAATGCAGGATGAAGTGGTAGACTCTTGGTTATGTCGATATTAACAGCAACTCGATGTTACATAACCGTAGGTTTGTTAGATTCTGCCGTGGGGGTTGCACGGCGAGTTCTCTGAGCAGCCAACCCAAAAGCCGCGAATAAATAAGCATCATCCCGACAGAGTCGGCCTCCTCTATTATTATTTCCACAGGCTATTTGAGTCATGGTGGCTAGAGTCGGTGCCCACACTTGTTATTTGATCTATCAAGGTGAGGTTTGTAGATTCATTGAATGGGCTTGTCTTTACTGCAATACTCTGCCATTTCCTAGGCGACCCTTGAATTTATTTTTTGGCGAAAAATGGAAGGAAAAAATAATTCTTGATAGACTTTACCCTGTACAGCCGCGATGGCAAAGACTTGACCATGGAAGATGCCTGGAAATCCTAAATAATGATACAAATGCAGCGCCTGGAGTGGTTTTGTTTATCGTAAATTCTTTATTTTGAAGTCCTCGTAATGGATTATATAATCCATGCCAAGATATATTGATGACTAATCTCAGCCTTCTTTCGAGCCTCCGAAACTCTAATTTACTTCTATTTTTGCTTCTTCAAGCGCCGACTTTATAGACACTCGCAATTCATGCAGCCAACGGCTTTGAATCGGAGATATCTCACGAGAACTACCATGTCTAATATTAGGTGATTTTACGTTCTACACTCCATATTGATGAATTACTCCAGGTAGGCATCAATGCCTTTTTCTATGTCGAGTGCGATAAAACTACACAGCTCAATTGTCGTGAGATCCACTTATAATGCCTTGATACGGTATAGTGCTCCTAATACGGAAAGGTACGTACGTTAGTTTGAGTAAATATAACGGGGCCCGCCTTGCCGCTTTAACCGCCGGGACCCCAGATCGATATCCACGCCCTTCCAACTTTCCTTTGTTCGCTTCGTGCTCCGCCCAAATGGAACTGTTATATAGATGAGTGACCGGTATAAAATGGCTCGGGAGATGCCAGGCTGAAGCGATTGAACTTTCATCCTCATCCTCCTGCTGCTGCGGCTCGAAGGATTCTAATTATCTAACTGCTGCGCAGGCAGTTAACGTTACCAAGATGCAAGTCTCACAGGTACGTGCATGCCTCCGTAACTACATTCGCATATATGCTTGGAGTCACCTCTCTAACAAGCTGGGGTAACAAGTAGATATATGTCTACCCTATCAAGTCGATGCGTCCTACGACGCTGAGCTCGGCGAAATTGACTTGCGATGGACTGCCCTACGACAGAACCTTCATGTTGCTGAAGGTTAAACCAGACGGCCAACTGCAGAACATGCACATCGACAAGTTCCCGCAACTATCACTCTTTCTGACTGACATTGAGTTTCCAGCTTCAGCAGATCAGACGAATGGAGGAAAAGTCAACGGGAACGCCAAGGATGGGAAAGGCTGGATAACAGTGACTTACAAGAACTCTTCCAATCCACATCCTGAGTCGGGGGTTGGAAATACCCTGCGCATACCCCTGGAGCCAGAGACGAGTAATCTAAGACAATTCGAGGTGATGATGCACCGTAGCCCGACAACAGCATATGACATGGGGGTCGAGTATAATAGTTGGTTCTCCGCTTGGCTAGGCTTCAAGATTGTGTTTGCGTATATCGGTGAACATCGACGATTAGCGTTGGGCAACTTTGCCCCGTCCGGTATGAATGGTGGATGGATGTCGACTATCTCCAGCATGATACCCGTACCGATACCTGGGCTGGCGGGGCCAAAAGATGCGTCAAAGGTACTTACGTTCGCGGATATGGCGCCTTATCTTGTTGTGTCACAGACGTCTGTTGACGATGTATCTTCTCGCCTACCACCGGGGGAACCGATGGACGTGACTAAATTTAGACCCAACATTGTGCTGGCTGGTGCTCTAACGGCATTTGAAGAGGACTATTGGGCTGAATTGATTATTGGAGACAGTGTGAAGGTGCAGCTTAGGAATAACTGTGTGCGTTGCGTGAGTGTTAATGTTGACTTTGATACCGGGGCCCCTCACAAGGGGGAGGCGGGCACAGTTCTTAAGAAGCTGATGAAGGATAGACGGGTTGATAAGGGGGCAAAATATAGTCCTGTTTTTGGACGGTATGGGTTTCTGCATCTGGAAGAAGGGGGCAGTGAGGCGGTCATTCGAGTTGGTGATGCTGTAAAGGTGTCCAAGGTTAATGCCGAGCGTACTACTCTAGGTGAGTTTCCTGTCTACTTCTATAAGAGCAGCGGATATAGCTAACGTACTACATGCAGAATGGCCTGGTATGACGAATTAATGATACATATATATAAAGATATGTTTATGTTTTATACCTTGGATACAGCTAAATCAGAGCAAATGTCATCCTTATAATTCTAGTAGATGACGATACGAGGGATATCATTCAAAGGTGGAAATAACACAATTCTCGCAGTATTAAAACAGCCAAGCAAGTGTTGAAATACATAACGTAATATATAAGAAGAGTAACAGGGGAAACAAGAGGGGGAAGAAGATAAAAGCAAACGGAGGGATATTCTTTTAATGCTCATGATTCGTTGAAGAATGATAAACAGGCTACTCACCACTTACGGATCGCCGCTTACTCGGCATCGGTCCATGGCAGACTGAACGTTCCCACCCAGTCCTCGACTTCCTGCCTGAGCTGCACAATCTCCGAAACCTCCTCACCCTCGCCCAAGAAGTCATGGAAAGCCTTGAGACTGCCGGGGTTCTTACGCTTGTTCTCCTCGGCATGAGCACGAGCAGCCTTGTCAAGCTTCTGGGTAATAGTGACAGCCCGGTCAACGATATCAGCTACACGAGCAAAGTCCTCCTCGGCGAAACCGCGGGATGTCATGGCGGGAGTACCCATGCGGAGACCGCCGGGCTTAAGAGCGAATTTATCTCCTGGCACAGTGTTCTTGTTACTTGCAACACCGCAGAGCTCAAGGACACGTTCGACACGAGCGCCATCAACGCCTCGGTTCTTTAGGTCGACGAGAACAAGGTGGTTGTCTGTGCCGCCGGAGACGATGTTGTAGCCTAGACCGCCGTCGGAAGTGGGGTTGCCGAGTCTAGCGGCGAGAGCTTGAGCGTTGCGGAGGACGTTGGTCTGGTATTCCTTGAAGGCGGGGGATTGGGCTTGCTTGAGGGCCACGGCGAGGGCGGTGATGGTGTGGTTGTGTGGACCGCCCTGGTGGCCTGGGAAGACGGAGGCGTTGATGGGGTTCTCGAGGTCGTAAAGCTCCTTGTTACCCTTGGAGTCGGTACGGCGGAGACCCTTGCGGAAGAAGATCATGGCGCCACGGGGGCCGCGGAGGGATTTGTGGGTGGTAGTGGTGACGATATCGGCGTGGGCGAAGGGGGAGGGGATGACGGAGGCGGCGACCAGGCCTGAGATATGGGCCATGTCTGCGAGGAGGTAGGCATTGACGCTGTCTGCGATCTGGCGCATGCGGGGGTAGTCAATTAGTCTGCTGTAGGCGGATGTTCCTGCGACAATCAGCTTGGGGCGGTAGACAAGGGCGAGCTCGGCGAGCTTGTCGTAGTCGATGAGGCCGGTGGATTCATCGAGGCGGTAAGGGACGGTCTCGAAGTACTTTGAGATGGCGGAGATCTTCTTGGTGGGCGTCTGGTATCCGTGAGAGAGATGGCCACCGTGGGGGAGGTCAAGGCCCATGAGACGGTCGTGGACATTGAGCACGGCCGAGTAGGCACAGAGGTTTGCCGGAGAGCCGGAGAGGGCTGTTGCGTGTTAGTTATTGCTTGTATATTTTTAAACTGGCCGGAGAAAAGAGGATTGACGCACCTTGGACATTGACACCCCATTCTTCTGTGTTCAAGGAGAAGGTCTGAAGGGCTCGTTCCTGGCAGAGGCGTTCGGCCTGGTCGATAAACTCGTTGCCGCCGTAGTATCTTGCTCCGGGGTAACCCTCCGAGTATTTATCTGTGCCGAGGTCAGGCCACCAGTCGTCAAAACAACACACAGCCGTCACGGCCACGACTATGGGCTGTAGTTGTACTAACTCTGCATAACACTGCCTAGGGCATCGAGAACTGCCTGGCTGGTGAAGTTCTCTGACGGGATGAGATTGATGAAGTGCTTCTGGCGGCGTTTCTCCTACGTTCGGTTAGTTTTGGCTGTCTGTTGGCCGGCAACAACAAAGTAGATTTAAGAACAGCAAAAGAGGCACCGCACATTCTGTATTATCTTGTAGATCTCGGGGTCCGTGGTCTGCAAGTGCTCTGCGAGCTCCTAGACGAGTGTTAGCAGGCTGGCCCGCCGTTCAATGGGTGGGCACTGTGGGATGGTTTGTTGCCGTACATTGTGGTTGCCGGCCGTGGAGCTCTGCCACCGCACGAACTGCGCGGGTCTGACGATGAATGAACGAGGGACGGCAAACCGCCTGGCGGCGCTGGCACACCGCAGAGACATCTCGATATCTCTTCTACCCGCAGCGTAAAATAATTGGAAAGAGAACGGCGTTAATAGTCAAGAGTGAAGAAAAACGGAAGCCCAAGCAAAAAAGAATGAGGTCGAAGTAAAGGTCTCTTTGCTCTCCAACTCTCCCGTAGGTCGCCGCCGCTTTCGGGATCTCCAACTTTCCCGCGGAGCTGACTAAGAGCGGCTTAGTCACCCCGCGGATCCAGGTTCTTGTTACTAATATCTGAGTCATCATCTTACTCATCCCTGAGTCATTCTATCTTACTCATTACTGAGTCATCCAGCTTATTAACATATCATGTGACCCACTCAGCGCCCGACTCCCTTTTTTTCTTCTCTCTTCTTCTTCCTTTCCAATTTTTTTCTTTCTTCTTCTTTCTTTCTTCACACAACTAAATCCAAAGTGATGAGCGGGCATCTTTCCATCCGCTGCAACACTCGCCGTCCTTTTTCTTCCTTCTGGGGGGGAAGAGGCCGTCTGCGGGTGCTGTGGACATGTCCCGGCCCCATCTTCACCATCCTTCTAGGGACAATGTGAGATCTTCTGATTGGAGTCAAATAATGTTGTGTTGGTCCTAATATATCTGGACTTGAACTGGATAGCACCTGATATATTGAAAACAGAGGTAGTACCAAGTACCAGCAGCAGCAGCTACGTGGACTGGCGACGGGAGATAAGGGAGCCGAGCTAAGACACAAAGCTCTCCCTTTTTTTAGTGGAGGGGACGGGCAGATTAAAGGGCACACAGGCCGATACGAGAGTGTCAGTGTCAGGTAGATTGAGCATGGCCGAAAGGTACCAACCAGCACAACAGCAACCATCGACAGGACTATTGACAGCGAACCAGAGAGCACAAGACAGTTGACGAGAACCCAGCATGGCGATCAGGCACCACGACGTCGACTAGTCTCCTCCTGTAGGACTGAGCTGGTCTTTATACCAGCAGGAGACGAGTCACAGATAGATACTCCGTGCCCGTAGACCATACTTACAGCTGCAAAGACAAGACGAAGACAAGACGGCGGCCCACTTGCGTCCTCCATCTCGATCTCGTTCTCCATCCTCCTGTCACTCCTGTCACTCCTGTCACTCTCGACTCTGCTGTCTAACTCCCTTAACTCTCGCTGCTGCCGCCGGCCCTCGCCTCGCCAGCCGTGTTGGGCGGTAAGTTAAAATGTAAGTTAAATGTAAGTTAAATCAGGGACCATAAGTTACCGTGCCTGGTCACGTCACGTAAGTACCGTAAGTTACACTACAGCGCCACCGCAGGTGCCCTCGGCGTTTTTCTGGGCGCACACGCAACCCCAAGGCACAAGGAGGGAGAATTCGCAAGCCGACGACCCCATAGAAAATCACTGGAGTCGCTGGAGAACTTGCTTGCTTGCTTGCGTGGTGACAGTGACAGTGACGGTGACAGAGTGATTCGACGACGGCGACGGGCGGTGGCGTCTGCTAGTGGCAAGCCGGCGGTTCTCGTCTTCCATCCCCCTTTCGCATGCGTCGCAGATCGTTGCTCCTTTTTTATATGTGTCCTGCGTTCGCTTTGTGTAATCTAAACAAAAGACCCGCTGGTACCGGAGGATACGCTTACGCACCCGTACCAGGCACTCCTTTTTTTTTTTCTCTCTCTCTCTCTCGCTCTCTGCGTCCCGCCCGCCCTTCTTCGCTGGTCCCTGAATTTTATATATCTTCGCTGTCTCGTCTCTCTTTTTGCCTTCTCTTCTTTCTCTTTCTCTCCAACAACGAACTTCCTCGTCGTCCAACAGTCGCTCTCTACAGGTTCTTGAGACCGTCCGCTCTTTCGCCTTTACGACCGCCGCTTTTTCTCTTCTGCTACCCAGCAAAACACCCTTTCGTCTACCAATAAGGACACCCGCCGTCACCATGCGCTACTCCGTCGCCGCCGCTGCCGCCATGGCCAGCCTCGCCTCTGCCTCGATCATGGGCACCGGCTCTCCCATGCCCTCCGTCATCACTGAGGTCGTGACCAACTACGAGACCTACTGCCCGGAGGCTACCTCGTTCACCTACGGCACCCAGACCTACAGCATGACTGCGCCAGGCACCCTCACCTTCACCGAGCCCTGCACCATTACCCGCACTATCACCTCTTCCACCGTCGCCGAGTGCAGCTCCTGGTACGTTTGACTTGATACTAGATCTATAGAGAGAGATATTGACTTCTGCAGCCCAACCACCGCCCCAGCCACCGCCCCAACCACCGCCCCAACTGTTGCTCCTACCAGCGCTCCTACTGGCGGTGTCCCCGGAACCGGCGCCCCCGTCCCAGTTCCAGCTCCCACCGGCGGCAGCACCTCCATCTACACACCACCAACCTACCCCAACTCGACTGCCCAGGCTCCTCCCATGGGCACTGCCAGCGGCACTGGTGTCATCACCGCTCCTCTGCCAACCTACACCGGTGCTGCCTCGCACGCCGTTGTTGGTGCCGGAGCCGGTCTCGCCGGTCTCCTCGGCCTCGCTGCCCTCTTGCTGTAAACAGTGGCCAGTCGATGGGAGGACGCTGAATGGCTTGAGGTTATGTGTTGGATTCGACGGTCTACGGATGGAGCTTTTGCGTGTATTGGTAGTTCTATCTTGAGTTAATGCATAATCTTCTTATACTTATTACTTTATATAATCAACACTTTCATTCTTCTACTTCAACCCCACTGTACATACATACAATAATGATGCATGCCTGTCATGCCTGTCAACCACGCTGGAAAGACTTTCAATAGTCTCTGCTTCTCGCCCCTGGACTTGACTTCCACTACTTGCTTGGCCTGGCTCCAGTGGAGGTCAATTAAAGACGAGATTGCCACCGTCTCAAGCGTCCAAACCTCTCAAACGCTCCGTCAGATATCCCATGAAGCGGCCAACAGCCCAACCGCCCAACCGCCATCCCGTCTCACGGCCAGCAGCCGACGGCTCGACGGGCTCATCCCCGGCTCCGATCGACTTCAAGAAAATTGCCTCCTAATCCTAATCCTAATCCTAATCCTAAGTTAATCCCTTGCCTGCTTGCCGGTTCGTTCTACCCCATGGGGAACAGACGTTTCTGCTGGCCGCGCGATGAGACTCTGGCACGCTACCTTTTACCCGATCTTGTAGCGCTCGTTTGTTCGGTTCTGGGAGGCGGCGAGATCCACTAAGTAGCTCGAGGCCCTGGAATGCAAGCATATATAAAGAGGGAGGAGTAAGGGCCTTACGCTGGAGTTCCGAATTCGAGTTCGATGCTGGACGTTGGACGCTGTGGACGGGTCGACCTGCCAGACGGACGCTCCTTGGATTCTATCCTGCTGACGCCTGAAGCCGACGAGGGCGAAGATAGAGACGACTCGCGAGCCATGGAGGCGTCCAAGACGGAGGAGGAGCTGGTGAGCGGCCTGCAGCAGCAGCTCAGCGACGAGGAGCTGCAGCTGGAGAAGAAGCTGCGGCGCAAGATCGATAGCTTGATCATGCCACTGGTCATCCTCGTCTATCTCCTCAACTACATCGACCGGTAGGCTCTTCTTAATCTACTTTACCATCTGTGTGATACTAATAGATTTGTGGTAGAAACAACTATGCGGCTGCTCGATTGCAGGGACTGGAGGCGGATCTCGGGCTCGAGGGCTCGCAGTATCAGACGGGACTGTCCGTCCTGTTCGTCGCCTACATCCTGATGCAGGTCCCGTCGAACCTGCTGCTCAACTACATGGGCCGCCCGTCGCTGTACCTGGGCGGCTTCACCGTGGCCTGGGGCGCCGTCTCGGCCCTGACTTCGCTCGTCCACACGTACCAGCAGATAGTCGTGTGCCGCTTTCTGCTGGGTCTCGTCGAGGCCCCCTTCTTCGCCGGCGTGCTCTTCTACCTGTCGAAATGGTACACGAAGCGAGAGCTCTCTCTGCGCATGAGCATCTTCTACTCCGGGTCGCTGATCAGCGGTGCCTTTGGCAGTCTCATTGCGGCCGGCATCCTCAACGGGCTCGCGGGGGCACGGGGCCTGTCCGCCTGGCGATGGCTGTACATCATCGAGGGCGTCATCACCATTGCCGTCGGGCTGGTCATCGTCGTGGTGCTGCCCGACTTCCCCGATACGTGGAAGCTACTGCCGGCCGACCTGAAGCACGTAGCCAACAAGCGGCTGGCCATCGAGGCGGCAGAGGCGGACGTCGACGTGCCCGGCGGGATGAGCCAGCTGCGAGGCCTCAAACTCGCCATGACGGACGTCAAGACCTACGCCATTGCGATAGCCTACATGTCCATCACCGCCGCCTCGGGCTTCCAGAACTTCTTCCCGACGCTCACGCAGACCCTGGGCTACTCCAAGATCATCTCGCTGCTGCTGGTGGCGCCGCCGTACCTGTTCATGGTGGTCTACAGCCTGGCGCACTCCTGGTACTCGGACCGCTGCAACAACCGGTTCTGGTTCTTCATGTACCCGATCCCGATTACCTTGGTCGGCTTCATCATCTTCATGACCACCGACGGCTTTGGGCCGCGCTACTTTTCCTTTTTCCTCATGATCTTTGTGTTTGCGCTGAACGGCACGCTGTACGGCTGGATCGCCAGCGCCATCCCACGCCCGCCGGCCAAGAGAGCGGCTGCATACGCCTTTATCAACTCGCTAGGCAACTCGGCCAGCATCTGGACGCCCTTTACCTACCGCGACGGGGACCAGCCGCACTACCGTCTGGCGCTGGGCGTCGCCGTCGCCTGCCAGCTGCTGGCCGCCGCCTGCGTCGTCTTCCTGCGCTGGCACTTGCAGCGCCAGAACCGCGAGCTCGCCCGCTACGAGTCCGTCGGCCTCGAGCAGCTCACGGACAAGGAGCTCGCGAAGCTGCAGCGGACGGCCGAGATCGAGAACGTCGACGTCCACCAGGCCCGCCTGCTGCAGCTCGGCTTCCGCTACCAGCTGTAGCTATCGTCTATCAATCTAAGATCTCTACCATATCACTATCACTGTATCACTATCAATATCTATCTATATCAATGTCCGTACTCGTAGTCTTATATGTAGTCTTAGTCGTCTGTCGTTGACCTTATAATCAGTCACGTGCCCGGGAAGCAAAAGCTGCCTTTTCTTCTTGCTCCGACGAAACTTCAACCTCGACTTTCGCCCTTCATCGCCCGCCCTTTCGAACGACCAGCAGCTCCAGGACGCCCGCTCGCTGCCCCCGAACTGCCTCTCTCTCCCGCTGCTCAGTGTCAATGGTAGCTGGCGACGCCCGTCTGTCCGTAGCACCCCGTCCGGTCGCCCGCGAACCGCCAGCGAGCTGCCCCCGAGTGCACGCCAGCCACGGCACACACCCCGTTCCGCCTGCTGTTGTTGTTTTTTTTTTGCGCCAGAAGGCTAGTTATCTACACACCACCCCACCGACAACCCCGCAACGACAACCCCGCAGCCCCCGGCTCAACAGCGACCACCCCGCATCGTCCCAGGTTCGTCTGCAGTCCTTCTACTGCCCTTCTTCTTCCCTTCTCCCGCCGCTCGGTGTCTCTGATATTCCTTTTTCCTTTTGCTGCTCTCTCTCTCTCTTGTCGTCCGTCCCTATCGTGCCCACCCCCCAGTTGGCGCCTTTCTGGACGTGTTTTCGCCACGGGGCGCAGGCGTGGATCTTGCCGTTCAAGAACATTCCACTCTTCAACTCTCGCTCACTCACTAGCTAGCTCTCTCGCTCTCTCGCTCAACTTTCTCTTCTCTCATTCAGCCAGAGGCTAACTTAGCTCGCAGACTGTCCTGTAGGCTTTGCACCAGCGAGATTGTCACGGATAAACACGCTATCTGTTTTTCTGTCGTTGGTGTCCCATCTGGCGCCACCGTTGAGGCCATCCGAGCTGGTCAAAAAGCCTTGCATTCGTTCTCGTTGAGTCTTGCATACCCGCGATTCGTCTAGAACTTAGCCCAGGGCGGACGAAGACAAAATCCTCTCTCTGTTTGTTCCTGCTTGAAATTTTTATTTTTATTATTATTATTATTATTATTACTATTATTATTATTATTGCTGCATCTCTCTTTTTTGCATCTTCGTGTTTTTCTTTTTCTTTTTATTTGCCTGTCTCTATCAGTCTCAACTGTGTGCGTGTACTCGTTTCATTGCAATCATGGCGGGGAAAATGACTCTATATAAACTCGTTGTCTTGGGCGATGGAGGAGTCGGCAAGACAGCTCTCACAATCCAGGTTGGTCTTGAAACACAATACCGCAGAAAGGAACAGCATTCACTAACGCGGAGCAGCTCTGCCTGAACCACTTCGTCGAGACATACGATCCTACGATTGAAGACTCATATCGCAAGCAGGTCGTCATCGACCAGCAGTCGTGCATGCTCGAGGTCCTCGACACCGCCGGACAGGAGGAATACACCGCCCTGCGCGACCAGTGGATAAGAGACGGCGAGGGATTCGTGCTCGTGTACAGCATCACCTCGCGCTCCTCCTTCACCAGGATACAGAAATTCCACCACCAGATCCAGCTCGTCAAGGAATCAGCCAGCTCCGGCTCGCCCACGGGAGCAAGCTATCTCTCCTCTCCGCTCAACTCCGCCATCTCAACTACGCCCGCCGGTCCCGTGCCCGTCATGCTCGTCGGCAACAAGTCAGACAAGGCCGTTGAGCGCGCCGTTTCGTCCCAGGAAGGCATGGCTCTGGCCAAGGACCTTGGCTGCGAGTTTGTCGAAGCCTCCGCCAAAAACTGCATCAATGTCGAAAAGGCCTTTTTTGACGTTGTCAGGCTGCTCAGGCAGCAAAGGCAGCAGCAACAACAACAACAACAGCTCAACCGGCCGTCGGACCGGAGAACAACTGGGTTTGGTGGGCAGGGCGGCTCGAACAGGGACCTCAACGGATCAGACTATCAAAAGGCTCTACGTCCCGATCGATCAAAAACACACCGGGGTGTCAAATGCATGATTCTCTAGGGTCTTTCTGCTCCATTCCACTATTACTCCCTTAAACTGCCTGCCTGCTATTTTTTTTTTTTTTTTTTACATCTAAACTGCCCCCCCTTTTCGCTTGCTTCTTTTAACACCTCCACCGTCTTGCCATAACACTTCATTATCATACCCCTACTTTATATTCTTAAGTTTTTTTTTTTTTTTTTTTTTTTTTTTTTTTTTTTTTTTTTTTTTTTTTTTTTTTTTTTTTTTTCTTTTTTTTTTTTCCCTTTTTTTTTTTTTTTTTTTTTTTTTTTTCCCCCTCCCGTTCAATAAGGTCTTGTTGTTTTTCTCTTTTTTTGTTTTTTTCCTTATTGCACTTTTATATCCATATTTTTTTTTAGTCTCCTTT
>QQSR01000326.1:0-16469 GCA_003664465.1 Trichophyton mentagrophytes | reverse complement strand
AAAAAAAAAAAAAAAAAAAAAAAAAAAAAAAAAAAAAAAAAAAAAAAAAAAAAAAAAAAAAAAAAAAAAAAAAAAAAAAAAAAAAAAAAAAAAAAAAAAAAAAAAAAAAAAAAAAAAAAAAAAAAAGGGAAAAGAAAAAGAAAATATAAAGGTTCGGAAAACCCGAGATCGCCTTCTGCTTGTCATTTTACTCATCTGAATATGCTGTGGCGCAGTCATTGGTTCAGGGAGCCCAACTCCGTTGAACTTTTATTTTCTTTTTGCCTTCAGACGACATTTTGTATCCTTGCTTGCTCGTTGCATGCTGCATGGGATGGGCTCCCTCCATGGCGCGGCAGTCATCAGGTATCGCCGGTTACCGAAAACCGAAACGAAATACGTCGCCTATTGGATGCATATTTACTCAAGACCAGGAGTTGCTTCCAAATACGGGGTTTATAGTAACCAGCCCGTTGTCCAAGAGGATTAACTGAGTGTAATATTGACCGGGGTCAAGCGATCTCGTTGGAAGAGGTCAAAATTTAATCTTTCACGTAAAGTTGTTTTCGTCTTTTGCCGGGGATCAAAACATGGCGTCTGTCCAACCGCAGCGTTCAGCGATTTCAGGGTTGTGGAATTCTTTTTTCCTTTTTTCCTTTTCCCTTTTATACTTCATAGTTTGTGTAAATTTGCTGGAGTTTGTCGTCAAGACAGGATCGTCGTTTATAAATTGGACATATACCAAACTCTGGAGAGTAACCTTGGCCCACTTTCAACCATCTCCGTTACCGTGTCCGGAGTACGGGAGGAGTTCGATACGCACTTGTAAACTTAGAAAGGAAACATGCAGCCGGTTCCTCAGTGTCCCCAGAGTTTCGGCCTGTTGGCGAAGGCTCACCCCGTCCCAGCATCCACCAGCGCGGATTTATAGCAAGCTTTCGACTGCCGACAGCCTCAACCATCTTCAACAGGCACAGCGCGCAATCTTGTCCGTGAATCTGGTAATGTAGCGGATCCTTGCCTGCAATTGAAGACTGATTTTCGCCCGTGATAAGCCTGCATCGCAATAACGAAGGGTTGTAAACGGAGATGGCCACACGGGCTCCGCCACCTTAACCGATGTCTCCTTTCCGTTCCAGTGTCATAGAGTCATACCGGAGATTCCTTTCATATATATATATATATATATACGGAGCAACAATTTACATATCTCAAACTTTCTGTCGTGGCACAGTACATATCGTGTTGGGTTTTCAGTGTTGCCATGGCGTAATGAAGGTCAAATCTCGAGCCTCCCTGGAGTTCGTTCTTCAAAGGGCCTAAACGTCTTCAAGGGCGAACGAAATGTCCGCCGTACTCCGTCCGGGCTCGTGGGTCTCATATTGCCAGTTCTCGGTATGCTAAACTTCAGCTGCGGGGCCTCGTAAGCGGAATGGCTTGAGGGTTGTGATAAAAAAGGATGTGCTGTCAGGATCTTCGTTTTCCTGGAAACAAGAAGGATGTTGATGACCCAAGTCTAGTCCTTTCCTGGCAATCTGGCAAGGACGGGGAGTCTAGCAATTTCCTTAGAAGTCGAGAATACGGGCGAATGGCCGTATCTACAAAGCGTATGGGTAAACAAGCGCAATAGTGGTAAACTCGGGTGCCAATGGCTCGGTTGTAAACTTTCCTGTTTGTCAGCTGCGCGGAACAAGGAGGCCAGTGAAAATGTTATTGACATGATCGTTGCTCGCACGGTTGAACTTGCAAGAACATGCGCGGAGACGCCATCCCCAGCACAATTGGAACCATGGTCGTGGGATGGAGGAGGCCCACAGGTTGTGGGCCACGTAGGGTAGATTTGTTATTTTCAGCGCTTCGTTTGCTGTCCGCGTGAAGTTGAAGGCGCTTTTTTCAAATTCTCCAAGGACCGAGTGTCCTAAAATACATTTCATCATCTTAAAGTTTAAAAACTGGACTGGAAATGAATGAAAACGAAATCACCCGGCGGGGAAAGGGGTTTGTACTTGCTCATACTTTATATAAACTCCATGCCCGACCTGGCTTATGGGAAGGTGTAGTATCGATATAATATTCCATCATCCACTGTTCTGATAATTGCTCGCATCATGTCGTTCCCAGCTATTTTTCGATGGCTTGTATCTGCCATAACAGCACCACATTCGAAAATCCGGGGACTGTCTGCACTCCTTCAGTCGCCTGCAAGCAGTCCTAAGAAGGATGACTACCATATTCAGCAGGAAAATATAATAAAACTCCTCAAAGGAAGTTCATATACAATCCCTCACCTTGAGGAAGTCCTTAAAGGATGGTATATGGGAGTCAACCCTGCGTATGACAAGATAAAAGCTGAGGAAGGAGAATTCTTGAGAAAGTATGTTGAATCCGTGCCGCATTGAATACTCTTAGAGGCACCAGTCTAACAACTTGCTCGATATGAAGATGGATCGAAAGAGACAACTTGCGAGAGATGGCAGTCAAGGTTGACTTGAGTTTATGTATTGCCTGTTTTTTCCCTCGAACGACGGAAGAAAAATTGCAAGTTCTCTTTGAGAAGATGGCATGGGTATGTGTTGATTTCTTAAAAGAATGCTTCGGGTAAAAAGGAACCGCCGCTAATGCCTTTTTTTTTATTAGTTCTTTGCCTTTGACGATGGTAATGATCACAGCCCCCCATCTGGGTAAAAAACGAATCTCAAACATATACTAACAAGTCCTACCATTAGATGTGGACAGTTTTCTCACATCAGAAGAATTTGTGAAGCAGGATCCCGCTGCTTTCGTAAAATACTGGCTTGACCCGAACCGCAGCGGCCCAGAGCCATATGTTCTCCCAAGCTGCATCATCTACCGCACCGTTGGTCCCAAGCTTGCTGTGGGGTGGTCAAACGGTAAGTATATCATTGATGCTTCCACTGAGACTGGTGGTAATGTGCAAGGCTAATCCTGGTATGTCCTTCTAGAATCCAAGGCCCAGTTTCAAAAGACGACCGTTGAATATATCGACTGCTTAATGGAAGTTAGCAAACAGCGAGAGAAATACTTACCGTCACTGGATGAATACATCGAAGGAAGGATAATCAATATCGGGGTCTATCCAACACTTGACTTGATACCGTAAGTCAGATGCCGTAGTATCCAAGGGCAATCGCAGCTAATATGGAATATAGTTACGCCGCCGACATCGAGGTATCTGACGAGGTGCTAAGGCATGAATCATTGCAGACAATAAGATATCATATTGTCCGAATTATATGCTTGTGGGTATCGACGTTCCCGTGGTAATGGGACAATGCTGACCGATAGTGACGGTGACGTGAAGAATGAACGACATATTTTCAGTCAAGAAAGAGATTGTAAGTAGTCCCGAAGATGATATCAATAGGGTTCAGTGGTTAACTGCTTTGCCGGCGAATATTTAGAAAGATTGCCAGTTCGATAACATAATCCCCCTACTTTTGGTCCACAAGGGCATGAGCGTCCAGGCCGCAGTGAACCACACGGTTGGTTTGATAGAAGAATCTTATCGGATTGTGAATGCAGCAGAGGCCCGCATCCCCAAGCTCGAGGGTAAAGCGAAAGAAGATTTAGATACCTATATTGAGCAGTGCAAAGATCAAGCGGCAGGGAGCATATATTTCCAGTATGGTCAACCCAACGAATATGGTCAAGGAGACTAGCTAACTTAACGGACGTGACGACAGCCAATACTCACCGAGGTACCTCTCCAAATCTGCTTTCCAGGGAGACAAAATTGTTGTTCAATTATAAGAGCGTGGAACTGGGGAGATTTAAGTAAACGTGCGTTGTACTCGGGGTTCTGATTCAATTAAATAGGCATGTTTTGTTTTGATCTGTTGTTCGCTTTTCTTTTTTTCCGTCGTCGGTATTCCTTGTTCATTTTCCATGTTTCTCCAAATCTCCGTGTGTTGAATTTGCAACCACATGAGAGCCGGCGCTGGTGTTTGTGCTGGTCTTCTTGTTGGCGCAACCATACATGCTTAATATGACACTGCATTGAAGTACCAAACTTATACATGGCACATTGATGGCCACTCATCTCAATAAATAACGTATATTCATGGCACCAGCAAACTCTCGCTGCGACCACCCAGAATAGTCGAAGTACTTGACTCGAAATGTCCTTTATTCGTACCCCACTGTCGAGTTGCGCATGTAAACACCTGGTCTTAAGGTTTCGATCGCACAGATCACATAGCAGTAACCTTCTCGGCTAAGGCTGAAATTTGAGGAAGCTGGGATCTTTATATGCCCGGTGCGTACGCCGTAACAGCATCTTAATGGAGATGCTATTTTCACACCCCACACCCCTATATCTTTCGACTCATTGTTGTATCCATCTGGGAACAGAGGAGAAGATGTTCTCACTCCTTTTAAACTTCGTAACCATCTCCGTACTCGGAATCGATGGATGCACACCGTATTGGTCGATACGAGGGCACTGTCCTTTGTACCAATGATGCTGGGTATCAGCTGGCAGTTTCACTCTCGATGGAGCAACACGATTAAATGAAAGCTTCCAAGCCAGGATCAGATTTGCATCAGGCCTTTCTGCACGTCGTAAGTAACCCTGAGAAGATCGATCTGCATCGCGTACGGAGTACTTATAAGTCCCTGTTCATAGTCATTATTATTCCGTCGTCATGTCTTTTTTTTTTTCCTGTTGTTGTTTGTTTTTCTTTGGCGGGGCGTGGGCTTATGTCATCTAAGGCGGTTCCTTGTCACGTGAAATCCCTGGGCCGAAAGTCCCGTCGAAACAGAATTAGGTAAGAGAGAAGGGTCCAGGCCGAATCAGGAAAATAAAGACGTTCATCCATCGTCGAGGAGCAACACTCGAAGTCGCAGCCGTTTTGATATCGACCAGCACTGGCGGATACAAAGCCATTTTGAGTGCCTTTATCTTGCTGCTTGTGTTGAGTGATCGAAAGTAAACATATCATACGGAGCATTGCAGTTCTAGACGCGATTTGGGTCATCAGACAAGGGGCTAGTAGTTCTCGCTACTAGTTCGTAACCGGCCAAAGACCCCCCGAAACGTCCGCAAACTTGCAGCAATTATGCTCTCCAGAAAACTCTCTGTGCCAATCACCATGATCTGATTGACCAATTTATGCATATGCAATGCTCCAGCTGAGAGTCCATGCCCAACGAGAATTCTTTTGTTTGTTACGAGTCATCCACCATCTGTTGTTGCGTAGCGAGATAACTAGCGACGAGATGATGAAGCAATAAGGACTGTGCAAGCACTTGGCCATCTGGCGATTTCGTGCAGAGGATAACTCGGCCGTCTCCATCACTTCAAGGGGAGTCTGCGTGCTGGTGGAGAAGTTTAAGCTCCAAGCCACCTCCAAAGCTTCCTTCGCTGTGGATATACCGACACTTCCCCCGAATCCCCCCATGTCAACGCTGAGTCAGGTCGGCTATCCCAGCAACTAGCGGAGAGACGTGAGCCGGTTGAAATTTGTGACAGTCTTGAGCGTGACTGTGAAGTGAAGACTTTCTTTTAATTCTTGTGACAACTCCTTACATATAACAAGGCTTCGCTTTCGCAATCGTTTGACCGGGATTTACTTAGTTAATAGCCTCCTAACTCCGTTTATCCTCGAAAAAGGACCACTTGAGAGCATAGGCAAGAGCCAGAGCGACCTCATTACATAGCCGAATCTGTTTTCTCCACGGCTCAGCTCTGGGGAGGTGGGCTCACATCTATTCTGGAGCTCCTGATATCGTCACCATGGCGAAGCCAGCACCTAAGCTGCCTGTGCAGCAGTTTGTGATACTGGGTAGGCCCAATGTTCACGTTTTCCACCCTGAACGCATATACTTTTTGAAATATCATCCCTGGCTAACCACGATGGCATTACTCTCTTCATCTTAGCTGTTTGTCGATTTGCTGAACCCGGTATATCACCGTACCCCCCAATCCAAGTCATTCAAACCTCACATAAAAATGACGCTGATATGCGAAAATTCACTATATAGTCGTCTTTACATCCGTCTTTCCATACCTAGTATGATGCTCCATTTTGTCTCTAGTTTACATCAGATCCATCGGTGTTATATTGCGTGATGTCAGTTGACCGCTGCGAACAATTACTAACGGGTTATATTAGCCTGAAATGGTCCGGACATTTGGTGTTGTTGAAAGAGATGTTGCAAAATGGGTTGGCATCCTATCTGCCATATTTGCTCTCTGCCAATGCATCACTGCTGTTCCCTGGGGAAATTTATCTGACCGAATTGGACGCAAACCCGTAATATTAACATGTCTCTCCATAACGATGTTTTTTACCCTTCTCTTCGGAGTCTCTACTTCGCTACCCATGGCTGTGTTAGCGCGCGCTTGTCTTGGGTTCAGCAGTGGGAATGTTGGGATTATTCGAACCGTCGTGGCCGAGCTTGTACCCGAGCGTGAGCTTCAACCCCGAGCCTTCAGTTTAATGCCCCTAGTATGGACTATTGGGAGCATATTTGGCCCTGCGTTCGGAGGAGCCCTTGTGAACCCAGTAAAGAAATACCCAGAAATCTTCGGAAATAGCTATTTTTTCAAGACGTACCCATTTGCCCTACCAAACATACTTTCAGGAGGCTTCTTTATTATCGGAATTATCACAGGTTTTCTATTTTTGAAGGTAAACCTCATTTTCGGAGTGCCAACGAAAACAAGTTTGTAGTTGCTTTGCTTACTTCCTCACTAGGAAACTCTATCATTCAAAAAGAACGAGCGAGACTATGGTCTCATCCTTGGTGAAATGCTAACTAGCATGTGCTGCCACTGCAGAAGAAAGCCGGTAAAGAATCCTGGGCATGGAGACGACGAATCCACTCCCCTCCTTGGTGACCGTCCGATACCTGTATCCGCCGCAAGTAAGGAACAAAAACGGCCGAAGACCTCTGCTAAGTGGACGGAGGTTTTAACCTTCCAGTCTGTGATAATTCTCTCAATATATGCTTCATTAGGGCTCCATAGTGTTGCTTTCGACTCTGTGCTGCCCGTGTTTTTGAACCATCCAAGGCAGAAACTGGAAAATAACCCGGATGTGAAACTTCCGTTCAAGTTTTCCTCTGGATTTGGTATAGGTATGCGATCGTCGCCAATCCTCTGTCCCGACATCTCCATTTTTGATTATAATTATTTATCTTGAGAACATGAGCTAAACGACCTTTCAACCTACAGACTCACAGGCCATTGGTATTTTGTTTACACTCAATGGAGTAGTGGGAATGATTGTTCAATTTTTCGTTTTCCCCCCAACCGCCAAACGCTTCGGGGTCCTACGTTGCTTTAAAGTATCAGCTTTCATGTTCCCGGTTCTTTACTTCCTTACACCTTTCCTAGCCCTCTTCCCCACAGATAGCACTCGTCAGCTTGCAACAGTAATCCTGATGGCAATCAAGCTGAGTGCTGTGGTCTTTGCATTCCCATCATCCATCATCCTTCTTACAAATTCAGCTTCAAGTGTTTCTGTCCTTGGAACCTTGAATGGAGTCGCAACGAGCGCTTCTGCTATAGGCAGGGCCATTGGTCCGGCTGCGCTGGGCGGCGTATTCTCCATTGGCGTCAAAGCCGGATATATGATAATACCTTGGTGGGCCCTGGCCTTTATAGCAGCTATCAGCGCACTCCCAGCTTTTTGGATCGTTGAAACGGACGGCTTCGCTGGTGATACGGGAGAGCAAGATAATGAAGACACAGCCGTTGTGGTCGGTGATGCGGAACAGGATAGCCCGCCCCTTCTAGAGGTAGGAAATGTGCGACCTGAAAACACAGCTGGCCCAATAGAGGTTAGCAATTCAGACGTTAAAGCCGCGGGCGATGAACCCACCTTGCCAGCACCGTCCAACTCCTAGTATCTTACGGATACAAACGACCATATGCATGGACTCGGGATTCTATCTCAATTCAAACAGGATTACCATTCCGATATTTCCTTTCTTCCTACAGAAAAGCGTTTCCAAAAATCGACTCAAATATGCGAACAATATTCCGGTTTTACATTTCTCACGATTTATAATGCGTTCAGAAGACCGTTTACATCATCATCTAAATATATAGATAAAGTCCATAGAAATAATAACGAAGGTTTCCAGTTACCAAATGTGTTGGAATAGAAATATAAGCAGTATGACTGATACAGGGAACCTGGGAGTATTTATATCATCCCAACAATTCAGTAGCGTCGTCAATCTTAGATTTAATAATGTCCCTCCATTTCTACACAAATAAAATCTTTGTTAGCAACTGCCACAAAATTCAATAAGTGAAATCCACAGACTTTACTTACCTCGGCGTTCTTCAGGTCATTGTCTTCAAAACTTTCAACTAGGCCAGGGAACGTGGTACCGGCATATCCAGTCCATCGTCCCGGTGCAAAAATAACATGTTTGTACCAACCTCTGTTATCAAGTCCTTTATCATATAGGAACTTTCTTTCAATATATTTGTATTTCTGGTTAGCAAAGCGAATTTTGAAGTAGAGAATAAGCCTACTCCACCAATGACCACCTTTCTCAAGTTCTGTAGCAAGTGACTCGGCATACGCGTCGAATTTAACGGCACTTTGATGGAATGCGGAGATCGCATCATCCATGGGAGAGAAGTCAAACTGGCTCATGGTATCACGAGAGACCTTATCTTTAACCGAATCCAAGTACTTCCTTAATGCAAAAGCATAGTCGGTGGCATTCAGAGCTAGAACTGGGGTCTCTGCCAGGTATGCGGCTGTAAGAGACCACATTTTCGCCATTGCAATGTGATATTCAAAACCAACATCGCCGAATCGGTCCATCCAGTCAAAACTATCATAGTTGGAGTGGTATTGATAAACTGGATCGCCTTCTCCAGTCGTAAATGCATAATCAAGGCTTGGAATTCCAGCAAAATCCTGGAAGGCCGTAAAATCGCTTCCACTTCCCATCACACCAATTTCCCCGTCCCAGAGGTCAAGAATGGTCTGACCTTCAATCGTCTGGTTTGGTGATAGGACAAGTCCTGCGGCATTATAGATCGCCTTGTTGAGCAAGGGGCTAGCATCGGCCTGAAACTTCTTTCCAGATGCGGCAATGTCAACATTGAGGTATGCAACGTGAGCACTTGACAGCCACGAAAGATTTTCTTCAACCCATTCCGTTGATCCAATGAGTGCATACTCTTCGGCATCCCAGCTAGCGAAGACAATCGTTCTTTTAGGTTTCCAGCCACCTTTAAGGGCTTCACCGAAGCTGCGAATGACTTCATTAATTACAGCAGATCCACTATTGGGATCGGCTGCGCCTCCGGCTATCCAGGCATCTCGGTGGTTACCTAAAACAATAACCTCATCCGGGATTGAACCTTTGATAACGCCAATGACATTCCATATAGGAGTAGTTACATACTCTTGCTCATTATAGAGATTGATCATGACGTTTTCTGGAGATGGACCAATGTTATAGTCAACACCTTTATGAACTAAACCACCTTCCCACTCTTTACCAAACTCTGAGGGTTTAGGTCCATGGCCATTGAGAGCTTTTAAGAGCGGGATGGCGTCTTTGTAAGAGATTGGTAGTGAAGGAATGGAAGGAAGAAAATCTTTAGGATCCTGTCTAGGACAACCCGGGTTCGAGGGGTATCCAGGGGTCGTGGGGTCGCCAGCTCCAGCAGCTTTAAAAGCATATATAGGTCAGACGTTTGACAGCACTACAAGAAGTTGTAAGAGAGGCGCTTACTCAAAAATCCAACACTCCCTCTCTGCACAGCACTTGGGTTCCTAGCAGGCCCATCAGGGTATGCCTTGTATCCGTTTAACTCAGTCATATTTCCATCTTCCTGTGGATCAGTATAGATAATGACTCCGACCATACCAAGTTCCTGGGCACGCTTAACCTTCAGTCCACGTAAAATTCCGCTATATTTGACCAGCGCAATTTTTCCTTCCAAAGTCACGTTTGCCTTGAGGAGAGCTTCATAGTCATCGTAATCTCCATTGTTCACATAAACGTATTGAGCAGTAACATTGCCGCTAGCTGAATAGCCGTGGAAAGTGGGAATCCTGTCTCTTAGCTCGCTAGTGGCATCTTTATCAAGCTCATCCTCTTCCAATGAAGCTTCATACATGACTTTAAGCTCATGGCCTTCTTTTTTTCTCTCGAGAAGTGCCAATCGATGACTGACGGGATAGTTCAGGTAGACATCATAGGTCGTGAGTTGGACGTCTGGAACACCAAATTCCTCCCATTTCTCCTTTGTCCAAATCGCTAAGCTCAGGTTTTTCCCCGCAAGATGGGGTCCAGACGTGTAATGATGGCTCCAATGCCTTATTTTGTCTGCATTTGGTACGGTCTGCAGTAGATGCTGGAGAGAAGCATAGTCAAGGCCATTACTCGACGTCCAGGGGAAATGATCGGAGATTGAGCCGTATCCGCTTGGGAGCAGAGCGTAGGGTAAGAGTAACACAATGACTGACAGTACTAATATCGAACCTAGACATGTAGTACATAATCGGCGGATTCTTCTATGCGGGTAGCGTGGTGGGGGTTGTATTACTTCGACATAGAGCAACGGCGTGGTCTCGTGCCGGTACTGCATGCTAGTACGATTCCCCATTAGTTATGAAGACAATCAAATCAGACGATGCCCACTAAAGAGGGCAAAAACATTGCAGCCAAAAGATGAGAAGTGCACGGGCGAGAGGAGAATGTTGCAGCCTGTAGCGTGATCCTTTAGATCCCTCGTGCATGCCGTCATTGGAACACTCCCCACGGGGCGCTTACCAATCGGCTATTGCCAGGGAACTAAGTTACCGTGACACGTGATCATATTTTTTGCCGAAGCTTAATATTCTTGTACACAGCTACAGTTGATGATTGCGAGATACAAGGAGGCACAGAGGGGCACCTTGGGAGGACATTGCTATACATCTGAGAAAGATAAAAGACAGGATGATCCCCTTAAATACACTTACAGGGAAAAGGACAGCAGAATAAGAGAAATAGAAGGGGAGGCGGAGAGGTTTTTAATTCTTTCTTCCCGCGTGGTTATCTAGGATCAAAAAAGCATTGGGTCGTACCTTTGTCTTGTTTCTGCATGGTTCATCTCCCGGTCGAATACTGGTATCACTCTTCGAGTCGAGTATAACTCCGGTTCGATGGAAAGGCCTTGGGTGCAGTTAAAAAAGGTAGGAGAGTTGGAATTATGGGAGGCGATAGCAGGGAGAAGCAAGTGGAGGGAGATAATGAGGAGAGCCATGCATTGATCAGTGATCATTCTGGAAACGATCTGTGATCTGACTCACCAGTGCAGTGCATCGAAGTTGAAGTCCAACTGAGATAGGCGTGTTTCTGGTTGATCCGAAGAGAAGGGAGGGCGGGTGAAAATGCTGAGAATGCCGGTTGAACCAGATGTTCGATGTGTGGCCGTGGCCCATTCATCGTAATATACCGGGACAGAATTAGATGTGGGCTTCGCGCAACCAAGTACGCACCTGAAACAACAGAAATGGGCAAAGTTGCTGATCATCAACTCGGAATAATCAGGACAAGAGTATATTGCTTGGTGAAGAAAGAAAGAAAAACTGTGATACGTTCAAAAGACTTATCTGCTCGTGAAAAAGTCCCATCGTCTCTCCGACGGTGCGGTCCCCAAAACCCCAGAGTAAAGAACATGAACTCCTTCTGGTTTCCTCCTTTTTTGCACTTGGAGTTGTTGATGAGATAGCTGGCAGTCCAGTAAGTTCAATATATTAGGATGGACGCTTACGCTCGGAGGTTGACAACTTCTTCGGCACTAGCAACAGGCTCTGCTGCTGTCTCCCCTGAAGAATTTTCGTCTATCCGTTGCCGAACAAAGGCATATCGAGGTAGACGGGCCAGTTTTTCCTCTGGACTGACCTCATTGTCGGAATAAACTAGTCTGGTGGACTTAGCTTTTTCTTTCTTCGAAGATTTACCAGCAGCCCCTTCTTCAGGGGTTCCGGGGGCGGGGCTTGGCTTAGCTGGTAACTCTTTGGCTTGCTTAGCAGCCTCTGAAATCAATTTATCAGCTGATGCTGATAGAGATTCAGAATTAGCATCTGGCAGAGGGTGGGCACGGTTGCTCTGCACATCCGTAGGCATAGGAACCGCCGGAGGCCCCGAAACTTGGCCATGGTGCAGCTGTTGCATTTGGAAGGCATTGACTTGCGGGGCGCCGAAACTGGGCCGTTGAGGAAGTCCTGGAGCAGGTGGTAGGCTTGGTGTTCGGGAAGGGTAGGAAGGAGATATAGTCTGAGGTGGTGTATGTGTTCTCATTGCCTGGTGGTGCTGTTGGTGATGGTACGGGAGCGTAGGGCTGGCTCCGACTGGTGAAACAATGGGGGGAACACCGGCCTGTGGGTACGGTGACGTTGACATGTTTGTAGAAGGGGGATATTGGGGCATGGGGTAGCTCTGTGGCCCGGTTGGTGGTACAAAACCCGGTTGTTGAGGCTGTGGTGGGAATGCGGTCGGAGCTTGCCCATATGGAGCCGCGTAATGCTGGCCAGATCCGTTTGCTGGCTGCTGAGGGGCATTATACTGCGGTGTGGTAGGCTGCTGCTGCATCAAACATATTAGCTAAACTCCAATATCTCACGATAGATATGCACTACGAGATAAGAACATACATATGGAGTGCCACCAGGCGTAGATTGTGACTGTTGCCCAGCGCCTACCGGCGTAGTGTCTCCACTGCTTCCACCAGCCGCCTGTTCTGCCAAACGTGCCTTGTGCTCTGCAAGTCTCTTCTTCAGCTCAGAAGGAGATTCGAACTTGGGCTTTTTAGATTGTCCACTACTGCCCGAAGTGCCAGGTGCAGGATTTCCCGTGGCAGCACGCCGTTCAGCCTCTGCCTGCTGATATTGTTGCAGGACACGCTGGTTGTGAGCCTGCAACACGTCCTCCGGCACACCTTCCATGCCAAAAATCTCGATATCGAGACTTGATCGGTTCTGAAGGGCATTGTCGACTTGGGATAGAGACTCTTTATGGACCTGGCTCATATGTACCGACAAACCTAGAATCAACGAATGTCAGAAAAGAAAAGAAAACAGCACAATGGGTAGACATCATACCTCCGGCGGTGTTTAACCTCCTCCCACACCTCTCGCATTTGAAGTGTTTTGCCTTTTGGTGAGAAATGAGAATCTTCAAGTCATCAAAGTCACGCTCACAGTAGTAGCACCATGGCCTCGCGAGCAACTCCTCGAGATCCGGATGGCCGCGCTTTTTCTTCCCCATTCTTCCGGTATGAGTGACCAGGTAACTGTGCTTGAAAGAAATTGATAGAGCAAAGTAGAGATGGAAAAAAGAAAAAGAGAAAAAGAAACCAAAACAGAACGAGGGAGAACAAGTATAAGTAAGTTAGTCGAAGTCTCTGAAGAACCAATAAGGCGCTTCGCGTTCTACTTCTGCCTCCTCGCTGTCGTCTTCGTCGCCTGCTTCTTCGTCAAGTTGTTGAATTGAAGAGGTTGTCGCTTTTTTCTTGGTTACTTAAGGTTCTGGGTATGTGTCACGTGATGGCGGTTACCCGACTGTCGCCACACGAAGTAGGCGCCTGCGATGGTGTTGGTTGGTGATGTGGATGAAGATGATATGGTAAAAGGAGCTGATCGGGCAGAACGTAGTCGTCTGCTATCAGGGGTTTTCATTCCTTTTTTTTTTTTTTACACTTTTCATTTTCTTTGCATTTTCAGTATGAGTCCATTTGTCCAAGTAAATATTGTACATGCGCGGCCGAAAACTATTTAATGCCATTCCGCCCAGTTGTGCTAGTTAGTTACCCCCTAACTAACCAAGCAAGAAAGCAAGAAAAGTAGTCAACGCGGCAGCGGGAGGTATCAACACGTTGCATTAAAGCAAAAGACAGAGCAAACCATGATCAGAAACAAACCCCTCCCAAATACCAGTCAGTGTATGTAGTTGTGACAAAAAAAAAAAAAAAAAAGGCAGTACGGGTGAAACAAGCAGAAATACAAAAGCCACGGGCACTGAAGTTATACCAGAGTAAACGGAGCAGAAACCAGAGAGCAAAGCAGATATTACAATAGAATCGAATCGCCATGCTAGTAAGTAGTAAGGGATGATGAGAAGCCGAGACATCGTTGGCCAACTCAACTCCACAAAAGGGTGAAAAAAGAAAAGAAGATATTAACACGCTAGACACGCCAGTTGTTCTGGCATCTCATCAATTAGCCAGTGCCATGTTCAACGGTGAGATGCCGTATGCATATGGTAATGAAATGAACTCCCTTCCCCATGCTCAGAAATAGGTGTGACAGGCTCCGTCTTGCCGTTGGCATCTCGTCTCATCTTCTTGATAGAAGGAGGATGGCTGTCGCCTCTCTCTGTCGAGTTAGCGGCCGTTCTCTTCCGGCTCGCTGATGACGCAACTGACGGATCAAGGCTGGCCTCTCGTTCAGCTACCCGTGCAGCTTCGATCTGGGCCTTAGTTCGTTTGGGGTTTCTTGTTCTACCCTCTTGGTTGAATTTGGCCCAGTGTAGAATCATGGCTTCGGTGCGTTTGGGGTGTTTGGAGTTCTTAATTTTGAGCTGGTTTTTAGGATCTTGAAGGGGATCCGGATAGAATGGCGTGGAGGCCTTTGACGTTCCCGCTGATGTCGGAGCTGGAGATTTTGGTGACTTTGGTGATTTGACGGGGGTACTTCGAGGTGCGCTGGTTGACAGAGCATATAGGGCCTGAGCTAAGGGCCGTGTAGATTTTCGGACAGGTGTTGGGACACTGCTTTGGGGAGTAGCATGTCTAGATTGTGAGCGGGAAGGGCCGCCGGGGCTGTTTGGTTCGGATGGAGCTTGGGATGTGTCACCAGTAGATGAAGGCTTTGAACCTCCATAGCGGGTCACGCGTTTAGGTACGAGAAGAGCTTTGGCTTCGGCTTCGGCCTTTGCCACGTTAGGAGCCCTCTTCTTCGGCTTGATAACGGGTGGTGGCCGAAGTTTGGGAACACACTCTACCCCATTCTCCTTGACGGTAGCCCAGCGGTTCATCTTCCATGGCTCCGTGCCGCTTAGCTTCATCTTTCGCATCTGGTCTGCGGTAGGAATGAAACCACCCTGAGCGAAAGGGTCCTGGTACCCAATCTGGCTAGCTTTCGGGTCATGTTTGTAACCATAGAGCATTGCTTCTTTTTTATCCTCGAAGACCTGCGGGTCCTCGAGTTCTCTTGGATTGGAGGTTTTCTTGAGTGAAGACCGTGTAGCTCGCTTTATCAGCTTTTCAAGAGCCATGTGTTCATCCTGCCAGACTCTGAGTGCATGAGCTGCGTTGACGGTGATTGCATAGAGCTCCTTTGTCGAAAGGGTTGAAGGGTCCTTCATAATATCGATGTATATATTGGGATCTGTGAGAGTCAAGAATTTTCCCGGAGTAGTAGAAGCCGACTCGTAGGGTTGCGGCCGCTCGAACCCGTCAAAAGCACCCTCCCAGCGCGACTTGATCTCGTCTCGCTTGCCCTCGTAATCTTCTGTGAAATTTCTAACATCATGCATGGTCCAGTGGCGTTCCAGCTCTTCCTCAACATTGGGTGTGCCTTCACTCTGAGAGGCAACTGGTAGACGACTCCCTTGGTCTGACTCGAGAGTAGGAGTGAGATTCTCTTCAGCAACCAGATTGTTGAACAAGTCTTTGGCAATGTCCGGATGGTCATCCCGCATGTGCTGTTTGAGACTGTCGAGGTTATTACCAGTGGTTGCTTCTGATTCAGAGGTCCCTGATGGGAACTCTAGCCCACACCAAGTGCATTTTACAGGGGGCAAGTCAGTAGCCGGGGTATGTTGTGAAGAGGCTGACGGGAGGCTGCGTGGCTCAGATAACCCTCGCTGTACTCTCTGTATTATGGGAGATTCCGGAGTTTTTATCAGCGGCATCCCAATGTCGATGTCATCCTTGGGCGCAGAGGTGGACGACATCGTGGCACAGATAACAAGAAAAAGAAGAAGAAGAAGAAGAAGAAAGAAGAAAAAGGGAATCAGCGAGAAGAAGGCTCTTCTCTATCCTGCGTACGAAGTTAGTAAACGAAGTGACCATAAAGTAGGTAAAGTAAGTGACTATAATGTTGCTGCAATCACTGCATCACTGCATCACTGCATCACATGGTCCGGAAGGGAGGGAGGACAGGAGCCAGAGGAGACAGCGACATGGAACAAGACGATGTATAAAAACAGTGATGAGCATCGAAAGTGAGAATTGCATGCGACGGGGAGCGAGGCGAGCATCTTTTCTTTAGAGGGAGAAGACGAAGCAGTGATGTGGCAGGTTGATGCAGCAGCCGGCTATGTAGTAACTAGGTAGACGAAGCGAAGTAGAAGAAAAAAAAAAAAAAAAAAAAAAAAAAAAAAAAAAAACTTTATTTATCTCCATTAATTAAAAACTCTTTTTTTAAAACAAAAAAAAAAATTAATTTATTGTTGTTGTTGTGGTTGGGATGGTGATATGTAGACGTATGTGGGGAGGA
>QQSR01000325.1:0-16522 GCA_003664465.1 Trichophyton mentagrophytes | reverse complement strand
CAACATGCACAATTCTTTTTTTGAAAGGAAAAAAAAAAAAACTCAATCCGGAATTCCACACATACCAGGGGCCCCAAGGTCTGGTTGGCCCTAAACTAGTGGAGGTGATAGAAATTTTATTTTGGCAAAAATGGGGGAAAAAAATTTTCCAAAAAAAAAAAAAAAAAAAAAAAAAAAGAACAGGAAAACGAGCGGCAGAAACAACAACGAACCAAGGACATCACCAAATAAAGGTCTTACCTTGGCACCAGGTCGCTTTTCAATTTATTTAAGATCGCATTCGCTGCAAGGGTTGTTTGCTTCGGAGGGGTGGTGTAAAGGCACGAGGACGACGACAAGATGATGGGAGAAGCAAAAGAGTGAGGTGGTTCATTGATGGAGGGAAGGAGAATTTTTCGCCCTGGATACATCACACGGAAGGTAATAAATCTGAATCTGTGTTCCATGTCTTTGAATTTCCATCTATCACAAAATTGTGATGTGAGAAGCCAGCTCGACCCAATCCTCGGATCCCTGTGTCGGAGATTATTCCGCAGCCAATCACCAGCAGTACCCAGGATCGAGTGGAAGAGGGAGCCGGTGTTCCTAAAGTGAAAAAAGCTTGAAAGCTTGACGCCGCAAGGGCTGCTGTGGTGACATCATGGGCAGGCTCTCGCGCGCTGTCAGCCACCCCCTGGCACCGCTAACTAGAATTTTGGGTCGTCTCAGCGAAGCTCGATCACATTGGCAGGCAGCTCCGCACATAATAATGGTGTGTAACTACCGGGGGTACGCCCATCAGGGCAGCACCATGTTACGCACAACAGCCAAACAGACACCAGCCTCACCACGCCTCACCGAGTATCACCGCTGTTAGGCTTTGCGCTGCTGCTGTCCCGCGAACTATCTCCACGCCGTCAGCTCCGGCAGGCGAGCGAAACGAGCGCAGGGCGGGCGCCTTGCTGACTCAGCACAGGCCGGGGGGGGCACATGACCCACGGCTCCTGCTTGGGCTGGCAAAACTCTCTCCAGACTGTCGGTACCTGCTTTCCACCGGCCGCCTTCGACATCCATCTATCTCGCCCAGAGTGCGGCGTGGTGTACTCTGTACTCTGTACTCTGTACAGCGCACAGGCTGCGGCCGGGCATTGGGACCAGAGCTGCTGCTCGCTCTTCCAGGGCGTAGCCATGTTCCCAATATATGCCGCGGATGTGTTCTGCCTGCTCCGTCGCGCTCAGCGGTGCCACGAACGCCGGTTGAAATGAGCTGAGCATGGTCCTTTCGACATGCCCTGTACGTTGTATTTACGGCATCGTCATACTGCATGCATGTTCGGGTGAGCGTATGTGCATGTGGGGGGCCCAGTTTCGAAGCGCCCGTTAACAGAGAGAGATTTGCGTAAATCAGTTTGCCGAAACTCTGGAGTCTGAACTAAAGAAGTACCTCGAGGAACAGGCTCCATCGAAGGCGCAGGGAGAGAAGAACCATATTGGTCGATTGTCTGCATCTGCATCTGCATCTTCCTCGGCGTCATCAACAGCAATCCTACGTTTCATTATTATTTCTCAACGACGAACAAGCGTAAGCTTTGGGCTCGGTTACGACCTAGGCTGCGTATTATTATCACTTCTCCAAAAAAAGACTTCATCCCCATAACCCAAGCGGCCGATGGACTCCTCCGGACGGAGTACCTCAGCCGTCCATCTTCTCCTCGCCAATCATATTGGGGAGTAACGGAGGAGGTGGGAATGAAGACCCGGCCTTCTCGCCTTTCCCTTCCTGGCATCTGTCGAAAGAAATAAAAAAAAAAAAAAAAAAAATAACAACAACAACAAAAGAAAAAGAAATACAACAAAAAAGCAAAGACGTAACGAGCGCCAGTGAGAGAAAAAGAAACTTTGGGAACCAGTTCCGATCGATGCGACTCCACAGACGCCACACGTCCAATGCAATGCCTTCTAGACGCTTAGACCTGGGCTCCCCTTTCCCTCTTCCCCGGCTCCACCACGACCTTGCCTGTCCCTCCTCTCCCTGCTTTTCGGCTGGGAAGGCTAGAGCTGCTCCCGGTGGATATGGAGGCCGGAGACCTTGGTCCACTCGTCGCGCCGCAAGGAGAAAATGAGAGGAGTCAGTTTCTTTTCTGTTCCTTTTTGGGGCCTAGCAGGCAGGCGTCCAGTTTTTCTTGGCCGGCTACCTGCTTGCCTGCCTGTCTGTCTGCCTGCCCGCCTGCTTCTGTCCTGTGAAGAAGCTGACACTCACCACAGAGTATATAATGATACCATGCCTCTTCTTTGGGTTATTTATTTGCAAAAATTTGTGATAACCCGAAACCTTGTGCAAACTCTCTATTTCTCTAAGTTTGCAGCTCCTTCCCTTCTATTTTAATACTTTGTTAATTTAACACTTCCTACTGCGACAACTGGTGATTCTATACATATAATCACGGAGAGTAGCGTCGTTCCCTCGCTGGATAGAGACGCTATCGTTCGTACTCAGCAGTGCCGCTAACTTTTCTTTTATCAAACTGCCTTCCCATTCCTTTTTCTACTTCTGCTCCGTCTTGAATTAGTTTTTTTTCCTCTCTCTCCCTCTAGCCCCTTTGCCTTCTTCTTCTTCCTCTCTCCTTCTCTCTCTTTCCCTTACGCCCAACCCAGACTTTCCTCGATTCAACGCCTCACCTGAGTCCCCGTCTTGAAGGATCGACTCCCTTCTCCGACTCTGCCACTTCCGGTGACAATCATTGGACTAAAGTGCTGCTTTGATAAGCGGCCGGTGTGGCCCTGTCCCGATTCTCTGGAAAGCTTTAAAAGGAGACCGTGCCATGTGCATTGCCAACTACCTTGTCTCCTGACCTAAAATACCCGCCTCCAACTCTAACCATCGTTTATTGCTTCAATCCCGGCACCCTGTCTTCCTCACGATCACCGGGATTGATTGCTCTGATTCCAGTTAAATCTACCTTTTTTGCGTTTGCTTTCTTTTTATTTGCCACTGCTTGTTAAGAAAGCGCGGCCCTTCTGGGCAGAGGTGAAAAACAGCCTTAAATCCGCCGAGATAAAAGTGATTGACAAATCCCTTCCTGCCTGCAACTGTCAATCGTCATTCTTCCACTTTGCATCTTCCTTTTCTTCCCTTCTGTCACAGAACTGGACCTTTACGGGCCTTCTGTGTTAGGCTGTGGCATGAGCCATCAAAAAACTTCATATCTATAGCTACTTCGCTCGATTTCAAGCTACCCCTGGATACATACAATTTATCAGCATTGCAGACGACACTTGTTCTAACAGTTTCTTCCTGGGCTGATACACAACGAGGGAGAATCAAGAGCTGCCCTCCCCCACCTCTCTCCTCCCTTTTAATCGTGTATCGCATCGAGTAACCCTCCTGCGCCATGGTACGATTTCGAAATCTTCCGATCATTCGCAGGCTTTTTGCCAGAGCCGACGATGGCAAGCCTTCATTTCCTACCCAGCAGCTCTTCGTCCTAGGTACGTCAGAAAGTCGGCGCATCTCTTCATGGGCTTCCCTATTGCTCGCCCCTTACGTTACGTCATAAGAGAGTCACGCTGACATTTCACTCCAGGTCTTTGTCGGATATGCGAACCTATTGCATTTATGTCTATATTTCCTTATGTTTATTATATGGTCGGCAGTTTTAATGTCACCACCGATGATCGAAAGATTGCCTTCTATGCTGGAATTGTTACCTCCGCCTTTACTTTGGCCGAGTTTTCCACTGGTATGCTATGGGGCCGCGTGAGCGATGCTATCGGCCGGAAACCAGTCCTCATTATGGGACTAGTTGGCACAGCCATTAGTATGATGGTATTTGGGTTTGCTTCCAGCCTTCCGATGGCCTTGATGGCTCGAGCTCTCGGCGGCTTACTCAACGGAAACATCGGCGTCCTTCAGACCACAGTCGCGGAGCTCGTCACCAATAAGGAACATCAACCGCGGGCCTATTCCATTATGCCATTCGTTTGGTGTCTCGGATCGATCATCGGCCCTGCGATTGGCGGCGCCTTGGCTAAACCATGTGACAGCTATCCATCTCTTTTCTCGGAAGATAGCATCTTCAAGCAATATCCCTTCTTACTCCCCAACTTGGTTTGTGTTACGGTTCTTCTGGCTGGCATTACCATTGGTATACTTTTCTTAGAGGAGACCCATGCAGAAAAGCGACACCAAAGAGACCGGGGCCGTGAACTCGGAAAGTACCTCGTGGCGAAACTCTTCAGGGGTGAAGATGTGGCAAGGGGTATGAAGAATACGAGCTGCACTGGGGATGAGGACGCTAAACCATTCTTATACCATGACGACCCCCCGCCAGGCTATGACTGCCTTGAAGATCCTGATACCCAAGAGTCCCCGGCCCCAAAGCAACCAAGAGTTTTGCCAGTTGAAACGAAGAAGAGTAAAGGATTTATCAAGGCGTTCACTCCAAAAGTGAAATATATAATTTTAGGATATGGGCTTCTCGCCTAGTAAGTTGCGCTCTTCAGCTGTTTGGAATCCAGGTTATTTTCTTACTAACTTCCCAATAGCCACAGCGTGAGTTTTGATCAGCTCATGCCTGTCTTTTTGAGCACCCCCGCTTCCAATGTTCCAGTCGAACTCCCATTCAAGTTCCTTGGAGGCTTGTCTCTTACAACTAAAACTGTTGGATTCATGCTTGCTGTACAAGGCATATACTCTATGATAGCACAGCTCGTTCTCTTCCCATTCGTTGTTCGATCATTTGGGACCCTGAATACCTACCGATTTGTCATAAGTGTTTGGCCGGTTCTCTACCTCGCTGTGCCATATCTTGTCCTCCTCCCCGAAGAGTTACGATTGCCCGCGGCATACCTCGCACTAATTTGCAAGATCACTCTCCACGTCATCGCCTTCCCGTCAAATGCCATTCTTCTTGCGAACTCTGCACCATCAACCACTGTGCTCGGATCCATTAATGGTGTAGCAGCTTCCACTGCTAGTTTAAGCAGAGCCCTTGGCCCAACTGTGACTGGATTCCTGCATTCGCGAGGCCTGGAGCACAGGCTCTCCATTCTATCGTGGTGGGCTTGTGGCCTGGTCTGCGCAATCGGTGCTATTGAGAGCTTCTGGATAGAAGGAGACAATGCCAAGCCAGTTCAACAAAAGGATGTCGAAAAATTGGCAAAAATGGACGTGGATGACTGCGAGGCTGGTCTACAATGCGAGGAATCAGAATTGAGCCTAGATAAGACTAGGCCTCTGTCAGAGTCCTCTACCCCCCCTGAGAGCGCTTTCTCTAACTACGCTTCCCATCGAAAAAAAAAATAAACTCCACTTATGCACAAGCTTCATGATGTCCGTACCTTTGGCTGCGCTGACATTCTCTTTTTGTTGAGCGAGAAGAGTTGCAATGCAAGCGCTAGCATCATGTTCTATTTTTCCTTTGTTTCCCAAGCCATTGCCTCGCATATACCCATTTCTCTTTTTTTTTTTTTTTTTTTTTTCATTTTTTTTCATTTTTTACTTTTTTTCACTTTTTTTACATTTTCCATCTTAATTTGTGATGATCATTGCCATTATCTTGTTTTGCGCTGCTATTACTGGGTGGCTAGGAATTGATTTGTTGAGCATTTTCACAATTTGTTTGATGGGCGGAACAAAAAAAAGAGTTCGGATTCCAATGCTTGTGTTACCTTTTCTTTACTTCATGTGCCTTTTTCATATCCGTTTAATGCGCTCTGCCTTTTCTTTTTCATTATTCCTTTTATCTTATTATCTCCAGAAGGGAGACTGTATCACTATATGAAGGGGCAAGATTGTTTTCAATTCAATAGAAAGACATAACCTGGTGGAGGTATATCGTTGCTGTTTCTCATTCATACATGTTTTTCACCAATATTCTGGCTTTATCTATTCAAATGGGCATAGGAGGTCGAGGCTTTGGGAAGCTTCTTTGCTAAGTTTGCTGGTATCTCTCCATCTACAATTGAATACTTTGATTACCAACACCTTCCAAGCGCTACTTTGGGTGTCATGAGCGGCTATTAATAACAAAATTCAAGGGGCTCCGGGTGTTAATTTAAAGCTTTCCATCGAGACTCTGCTGCAGTTGACGTGGTAATATGAAGTCAACTCCCCTGCTAGAGTTAAAATTAGCTAGTTTGACCAAGAGTCGCTGGGTATTGTTATTGAGCCTGAGTTCCGAGAAGGCCGGCGACAAGATTACGGCCCAAGGCGTCGTAGGAACAGACTCAGCCGTTGGCATGACGCATGCATGATGGATGATGGACGTATGCATGTCCGTTAGTTAGTTCGTTCACTAACCGTCATGTCACGAGTCTCAAAGCATTTGCATTCGGGCTGCACTTCGTCTAACCTCAGCTCAGGTGTCCCTCAACGCGCAAAGCCGACCTGCCCATCCATCCGCCAGTCCCGAGATCTGATAGAGCCCGGGCTTAACCATCATCTATCGTGGAGTTTTACTAGTTAACTAGCCGAGGCAGAGTCCGGCCATGGTCGTCTTACCCCTGTTCTTCGCTTTCTTCTTCCTGGTCCAAGGCAACTGCCAGCCACAAGACGAGATACCATACGCCCGCAAATATCTCTATGTCGGTGGACAGTATGCGGACGACGGCACGGGGGCCCATATATTCAGGGATCAGATGTATGTCGAACACCTGGTGCCGAGCAAAGGTCCGACAAAGCAGCAGCCCATAGTGCTCTTGCACGGTCAGGCACAGACAGGGACAGTAGGTTGACGTACTCGAAGCCCGAAGCAAACGACCGACGACTTATATGCAGCTTTCGTGCATGAACAAGGGTCAAAAATTGGCTGACTGTGAGTTTTCTTTTGCAGAACTGGCTCAACAAGCCTGACGGGGGCCGCGGTTGGGCCTCATATTTTATTGAGCACGGCTACGAGTGCTACGTAGTCGACCAGACATCTCGAGGGCGCAGCCCCTGGATACCAGAAAATGGCACAATGGCAGCCATTCCGGCAGAAATGATACAAAAGCTTTTCACTGCAACGGCAAGGTATAAGCTGTGGCCTGAAGCCGAACTACATACCCAGTGGCCGGGTTCAGGTGTGATCGGGGATCCTATCTTCGATGCATACTACGCATCTACAGTGCAGTTTCTAAAGTCCCAAATTCAACAGGAGACTACGATTCAGGCGGCGGGGGCAGCATTATTAGACCGTATCGGTCGGCCGGTAATTCTGGTGACGCATTCACAGGCTGGTGCCCATGGCTGGCTGGTAGCAGATGCCCGCCCAGAGTTGGTCCATTCGATAATAGCATTGGAGCCAGCTGGTCCCCCGTTCGAAAACGTCATCTATAAAGGCCCGTATAGCCGTGTATGGGGGCTGACAAATGCGCCTTTGACGTATTCACCGGCTGTTGTTGACCCAGAAACAGAGATAGTGAAGCAGACGATTGACGACCGGCCGGGATCTCGTTGCATAATCCAGGCAGACTCTCCGCCTCCTCGCCAACTCACCAACTTGAGAGGAATAAGGACACTGGTAGTGACCGCTGAGGCCTCTTTCCATCGACCGACGGACTGGTGTGTTGTTCGGTATATGGAGCAGGCTGGGATTTCCGTCGATCACGTACAGCTGGGCGATATTGGTATACGGGGTAATGGGCACATGCTCTTTCTCGAGCGCAATAGCGACGAGATCGCAGCCGTCCTGCGACGATGGATGGAAGAGAAGGACACAAAGCCAGCGAAGGAGGCCCAGGAGAAGGAGAAAGAGCTTTAGTAGTAAACAGTCAACCATGACATAAGCAAACACTGATGACGTAATATGAGATCTGGCTATGTGCCTCGGCTCTTTTTTTCTGCTTCGCTTTCTTTATTTCAAGCTCGTTGTTGCCCGCGAGCAAGCCAGACGTCTGACATTCGCTATCGAGCAGACGAGAACGCGACAAGGAAGACGCCGGCTTGCAGAGATAGAGACCGAGACAGGACAGACGGAGTCAGAGGTTGAGCTGCTTGACCGACTCGCCCTAGATAAGCATCGCCATGAGCCGGAGTCGCTGATAGCTACCCATCGCAATCGATTATCTAGTTTAACCCCACAAAGCTAGATCTCCTCCCAGCCAGGCACCATGCTTGAGTACCGCACAGAAGGGTTCAACGGATGCGCAGTCAAGTACTCTCCCTTCTTCGACTCTCGAATTGCTGTTGCGGCATCCTCGAACTTTGGCCTGGTGGGAAATGGCCGTTTCTACATCCTCAATCTGACACCGCAGGGGATACTCCCACAGCAATCGTTAGTACCTGGCTTCTCTTTCTACCCTCCTAGTCCCTGACTCTGGATCATTATCTTCTTTCATAGATAGCTAACTGTTTGCCCTCTCCTTCATATTGTCTAGCTATACCACGCAAGATGCCCTTTATGATGTTGCATGGTCTGAGATCCACGAGAATCAAGCACTGGTAGCATCTGGAGATGGGAGTATCAAGCTATTTGATATCGCTGTCAATGAATTTCCAGTACAAGGATGGAAAGAGCATTCGCGAGAAGTCTTCTCAGTGCACTGGAATCTAGTTGCTAAAGACCGCTTTTCCTCAAGTAGTTGGGATGGAACAGTCAAAGTCTGGACACCCGATAGACCTCAGTCTTTGCTTACTCTCCCAACTAATAGCTGCACCTACTCTGCTGCGTTTTCACCTCATTCGCCTGATATCCTATCCTGCGTGGCCTCAGACTCCTACCTGCGCGTTTTCGATCTACGGACCCCAGCTGCAACCAACCATCTGACTTTGCAGATGCCTATCCATGGAGCAAACTCACCTCAAAAACCCGGATTTACACATGGCACTGGCCCAGTTCCCCCGTCGGAAGCTCTTACCCATGATTGGAATAAATACAGACCCTCTGTGGTAGCTACAGCTGGCGTGGATAGAACTATCCGCACTTTTGACATTCGAGCTCCTCACCAAGGCCCTCTATCAGCCATGATGGGCCATGAATATGCGATTCGAAAAGTTTCCTGGTCACCTCACTTGTCTCATGTCCTTCTTAGTGCAAGCTATGACATGACCTGCCGTGTCTGGACAGATGGCTCAGAAGGGACGCCACCCGGCGACGCAGACCTTACAAGAAGTGGACCAATCTCTACTATAGGCAGGGAGCTAGGTCGTATGGGAAGGCACACAGAATTTGTTACTGGCATAGACTGGTGTCTCTTTGGTAGTGAAGGGTGGTGTGCAAGCTGTGGATGGGATGAGAGACTGTGTGTTTGGGATGCCAGAGCTATAATGGCATAGTCTTCCCTACCAAATAAAACGCGCCACTCATTCAAAACAGATGTCTATGATATCCTTTGGTTATTAGACAGCCATATGTCTGGAGATATATTTTGAATTGGAGTTGGAACCATTGTTACAATGTTCCAACTGGGTCAGTCTTTGTTTTGGCCAGCCGTCCACCACCCTGGCCACTACATAATCCACCTCCCTTTGCCTCTACTTGGACTGCCTTGGCTTCGTCTTTTAAAATAGATCGAAACTGCATTTGCTTGCTCAGTCCCAACTTAACTTAAACTCTAGGAATTGATACCTCCTCTAACGATGATGCCCCTGCCACGAACTTCGCCTTCCTTGTTCATCACTCTTCCGATTGAAGACGTGCAGAGGCAGGTCTAATATGGCCACTCCTTATGAATACAGGTGTATTATACATCAAATAGGGATTAGAAAACGCTGTTTATCAATTAAGAACAAGTTTTATTCTAATAGAACTACACTTTTCCAGGATTAAATCCTGGCTTATCTTTTTAGAACCGCCTATTGATATATTAGGCGCAAAGGTCATGTCTCACCACCTTCGAATCTCGATGACACTCTCAGTTAAAAGCCAAAGAACAGAGGGCGCTGAACGCTCCAAAATATTAAATCCTCCCAAGCTTTCTTTATCTACCCGTCAACCGGCTCTCGATCTTTGCCTTCTCCGCCTCTCTGGCCGCAGCCACTTCCTCCTTCGTTGCATCAAAGGCAACATTAACCTGGTTGAATGGGTTCTCTTCGCTCTTCTCAAACTCCTTTTTTATCAGAGCAATTCTTTGCTGTCTCCTGAGACCAGGCTGCTCCTGTTCAATCTCAGGTAATCTCCTCTCTTCATACGCAGCGTAAGCCGCCTTATATCTTCTCTCGGGATGCCGATCGATCTTCAGGGCATCCTTGGAGCCTAAAGAAAGTGCATCAAGTGCATTATCGATACCACTTGCGTTCAAAGTCGCGCCCTTTTTGCTGGATGTTGGGTCCGCATCTAGTTGTCCGAGATCAAGCGTTCCTCTAGACTTCTTCTGGGCTGTTTTAGCATTTCCTTTGGGCTTGCTGGGGAGTGATTTTTCTTCTTCTGCTAGCAAAGCTTCACGTTCAGCCTTTTTGCGAGCTGCTTCTGCCTTCTTTGCTTCGGCCGACTCCCTAACAACATCGTTAATTGTGCACTTTGAGGGGTATGGGGGAAATGCCTACTTCTTAGCACTAGACTTTGCACCCTTTTGCCATTCCTTGTCTTCTTCAGCTGCCTTCTTCTGGTCAGCCGCAGCTTGTTTAGCAGCAGCGGCCTCAGCTTTCTTAAATCACAGGTTGAGTGTTAGCTAACTAGTTACTGAACTCATTTGTGTGGTGGAGAGGTTTGAGCGTACTCTCGCGTTTCCTGCGGCCTTTTTGGCGTTCTCCTTCTTGGGCGCCATAACTCAACTAATCCTGACAGATATACCAAGCGAAGAAATCTGTGTCACCCAAAATATAATGATCCTAGAGATCAACGATTCGATAGAAAAGAGTCACATAAAATGCCATCGTTATAGAGTGGGGTCCGTGCGATAAGAGCCTTATCCGGATCATATATTCTCCATATCCGGGAATTTCCACGTGACTTTACCTGGTCCATCCCGACGAGTACCTCCCGAGGAGGGCATCCCGGCGGCGCAGCCGAGGTCATTTCAAGCCGTAGGATGCTCTTACACATAAAATAGAACAACGATTGGATTGATACAGAACACAATATGTATGGGTTGCTCTCTGAATAAGCAGAATATCGTCCAAACGAATAATACATGCTAGTTGGGGTATTCGATAAATTAAATACGGAGGAGAATTGTGGTAAGGTCTAAAGTCGTAAACATTTAGAGGGAGAAAAAGGAAGATACATGAGAGGGCAATAATCACCCGGGGCAGGTATGTATGAGACACGGCTTCTTCACAGCATTAAGTTCCAGTTTTCTTTCTTCCAAACTTTGACTCCCGGCGTGTCTTCAAAATGGGCAACCTCTGAGAGGATTACACAGGTTGATGGGTCGAGGTGGATAAAATCTTCGTCAATATCAGCCGCATCGTTGTCGTTGGAGTCAAATGTTCGGCTTTCCTTGTTCGTTAGGCTGTTTTTGTTACGGAATTTCATAAAGGTACAGCGAGTTTGCACAGGGCCACCGGAGGCATAGCTCACGCCAATATAGACCTCCTTGACAGAGGAGTAGTGCGCAAAGTTATCAATAGCAGACTCCCGTACCTCGTCCAGGACACTAACGCAGTAATCTGGGTCCGAGAAAAGGACATGAAGTACACTGAGAGACTCCATGGTGCTCATATGTCGCATCAGTAAATGCTGTAATGGGAGAGAAATCATCAGTAACGGTATCTAAATAAGGTGAAAGAAAAAAAAAGGAGGAAAGTGGAAGAATAACTTACAAAGCACCGGGAGCCTAGGTGGGCCACTAGCTCAATCAACTTGTGGCCGTTTCTAGCTATGAGTAGAACGGATGCTGGATCCAAAGCCCAGCTTAAATCGTTGTCATTTCTTATCATCAGCCGCTTTAGTGTGCCAATATGTTTGGTAAGCACAAGATCACGCATCCCTTCAACTGTAACAGTAGGCTTGGGAGTAGAAGGCTCTACTCTAGAGCGGGTACTACGCTCTATCATAAATAGTTCCTCTAGGCGCTGTAGGCCACTGAGGAAAGATAGCAGGTTACTGGTCACATTGTCTGTGTGAACAGAGACAAGCGGAATAGGGTTATAGCTATTTAGATTCTCCAGCGTGGCCCATAATGCCCTCTGTGGACCAACGTTGAGCAAGGAGATATGTCTCAGAGTCCAGACGTTGATGCCTCGGCAAAGGACGGAGGGTTTGGCTGGAACCAAATAGATTGAGAGACTGTCGAGTGAGATGCCGTGATGTTGGCGAACATAGTTATGAATGACGTCGTGTTCATTTATGCTATGATCGTCATTATCGGCTGGTATATTATTTGTAGGTCCTTTGCCTTTTGATTTACCAACATGAACCGTGCCATTGGTCATCGCTTTGCAACGTGGTGCGGTATCAATCATTTCATCAACAAACTCCTGATCTTCTCCCTCACTAATGTCATCAGGATGTTCCATGTCTACAAGGGTTTGTAAACGCTTCTCTAGGTCCATGTCTTCAGCATCACCTGTAACGAGGGTATCTGTATCACCGGATTTCGGTTCATGCTCTTTGCTCTCCTTGTTGCCATCAGCCGCTACGGCGTTATCGTCATCTTTCTCGCTTGAGGAGGCAGCGGGTGGAGCGGTTGACTGTTCACCTTGCTGTGTTTCATTACCCAGTTCTTTCCCGGAATCCTGATAAGGGCCCGTAACCTTTTCAATCTCGGCTATGACAGCTTGATATTTTGGCTGTTGTGTGTTGAGCTTTTCCAAAACTAATTTTAAGTCATTAATAAGGGATACATCTGCATCGTCCCTAACCTGGAGACCTTTGGTTGTACCGGCAATAGTGCTGTCAACAAGCTCATTTGACTCTTTTTGTGACATCGCATTCTTGTCAATGTCTAAGCCAAAGAGACGAGCAAGAACCTGTTCCTGGGCAAGACGTTCACGCCGGACCTCAGAATTTCTGGAGCTAGATGAAGTAAAGGCCGCAGGTTGGCCAGGAGGTGGAGGAGGGAGAGGCTGGTAGAGCTCTTCCTCGTCTTGAACGCTGCTTGTTTCTGAGATCTCCTCGTCTTTCTTCTTGCGAGCTGAGAGAGCTAGCCGCTCCGAAAACGATAGCTTTAGGTGTTTTAGAGTTCCGGACGACTGTAATATGCATTTTGAAATCTCATCAATATACCCGAGGTTGTCCATTTCTAGGACTTCCAGGGTGTTTATCTTGTTGAAATGAGAGAAAGTCTGAGTGGGATCCCAATATTTGCGGCTCTTGAACTTGTCACGACAGCCTGTAGAGTTGTGTGATAGATGATGAACTGATGCCATTGGAGGTGCTGAATGCATATGAATCTGGTTGAGCTGAACTGGAAGGGGCAGTGGCTGGGTCGGAGGGCCTGTAGGAGGAGCTGGCGTAGACTTTTTCTGGATAGGCTCTACTCCCGCGGGCATTCGAACGCATATATGTTGCAAGCTTGGGATCTTTGCAAGCGCCGCAAAGACTGCCGGATTGAGTTCAAGGCCCGCGTTCCATCTATACTGCTAGTTAGAACAAGCCTGGTATTATATATGTGAGATAGATAGTGCTCCTTTGTGGTTTATATAAAGCAAATTGTCCATACCGAAAGGATTCCAGTGTTGATATCCTCTTGATCGACGCAAGAAGGAGGTTATTAAAGAATGTTCCACAGGGGGTATCATATTTAAACTGGTCGGCTATCTGTTCTTGGAACTGATAGTCATTATCATCGGTAAGCGGTGCTGTGTCCAAGCATATTGATTTGATATATGCCGCATAGTTGAAATCACTTGTTGTCAACGTTTCCAGTTCCTTCGCGAGGCGGTCAATCGGCCACTTGTGCTCGAGATCGCTCTTGGGTTGGAGAATGCACTCGAGAGATCGGTAGAGTCGAGATGCAGCATACTCCCTGACTGACCTTGAAACCAAACACAGGCTGACGAGATCCTCTGGGTCTACCTAAAACACGGTCACAACACGTATCAGTCGTGAACAGCAAGGTAGAGTAGAAAATTGCCAGACGGCTGTCCATAGGTATATGAGCTATCACACTCACATGGGAGAAGATAGCCTCGAGGGTTTCAAACGGGAGTTTCATTAGACGTGAACTCTCCATTTCGACTGTTGTTGAATGGATGCTTTCTTCGATTTTCGTCATTGTGTCTACTTGGACGGAGCTTCGGGAGCTGCACAACCAGCAGAAACGCTTGCTCAATTGTCGGATACAAGAACTGCGCCCGGTATTGTCAAGAGCTGAGCTATGATATGCTGTGGTTCTCTGGTGAGTGTAAACAGGAGGATCGGACGAAGAGACTCTCAGGCCCGACTATTCACGTCTCTGCGATGAACAAATAGAGATAGAAGCAGTAATTGTTGTCGCTGAGTCGAAGGCTGGCGACCGAGTACGAGGAGTAGTGTTGTCTTGCCAGGCAGCAGGGCCGAGCGAGCTGAAGAGGAGAGAATTAACTAACTTAACTAGCTAGATCGTCGCAAGCAGACAGGGGTTATAAATATCGACTTGCCGAGACGCTCACACCAGGCGAACACAAGACGAGCACACAGCAAGAGGTAAGAAGAGCGACGGAGAGGGCGAAGAGAAGCCGGAGTCTTGATATTAGAAAGAACAAAAGAACAAGTCGAAGGTGAGGTTGAAGCCTCATCAGACTTCCTAAACGGGACGAAGGGGGAGAAAAAGCTCGGGCCACTCCCGCATGATTACTAAGCCGGGGAAGTTTCGACGTCGCTATTGATATTCCATATCAACGATAGCATTATATTATTATTATTATTATTATTATTATGATCAACAAACAATTATCATCGACGAAAACCGACGTCAACTTCGCCTTCGACGTATCCCTTTCGATGGACGGGAGATGATGAAATGCAACCCTGATACGTTGCCGTGATACCGTCTTCCGCAGGTCGATATCGAGATGGAGCTACGGCTCCTCTACCCCTTCCTGGCCGCCCTCCTTGCCATCTTCCTTGCCAGCGGCGTCTCCTCAGCGGCGCATACCTCCAACTGGGCGGTGCTAGTATCTACCTCCCGATTTTGGTTCAATTATCGCCATCTCGCCAATGTGCTATCCCTATACCGGACAGTGAAGCGCCTCGGGATACCGGACTCCCAGATTATTCTAATGCTACCGGACGACATGGCATGTAATCCTCGAAACGCATTCCCTGGGACGGTATATAACAACGCAGATCGTGCGCTGGATCTATATGGTGACAATATAGAAGTTGATTACCGTGGCTATGAGGTCACCGTGGAGAGCTTCATCCGCTTGCTGACTGACAGGCTGGGTGATGATGTGCCGCAGAGCAAAAGGTTGGGCTCGGACGCCGGTAGCAATGTGCTTGTTTACATGACTGGGCATGGTGGTGACCAGTTTCTTAAATTCCAGGATTCGGAGGAAATCGGAGCCTGGGACCTGGCAGACGCGTTTGGGCAGATGTGGGAGAAAAAGCGATACAACGAGTTGCTCTTCATGATTGATACCTGCCAGGCGAACACCATGTACACACATCTATATTCCCCGAATATAATCGCTACAGGGTCAAGCGAACTAGATCAGTCCTCTTATTCCCACCATGCAGACAGCGATGTCGGCGTTGCTGTCATCGACCGCTGGACTTATTATATTCTAGAATTCCTCGAAACACAAGTCACCAGTGCAAACTCCAAGCGTACCCTAGGCGACTTGTTTGATTCCTACGATGAGTCAAAGATCCATTCCCAGCCTGGAGTAAGATGGGATTTATTCCCTGGTGGTGAAGCTGAGGGTAGATTGAGGACCGTCATGGACTTCTTCGGCAACGTTCAGGAAGTGGAAGTTGAAGCAGGCAGCAGTGCGAATGACACTGAGCATTCGATCAAGGAAGACCTTGTGGCCATTGCCAAGTTGGTAGAACAATGGAAAGAGATGGAGAAAGAACACATGGAAAATACCACTGGCCCCTCTTCTGTGGGCCATCAAAAGCCTATCTTGCCATCACAAACAGGCTCCCCTATTCATAAACTAGCTGGACCGATGAAAATGCGTGATACTGATGATTGGAGCAAACGAGTCATTGGTGTATCACTTTTGTTTGGGATAGGGGGCGTATGGTTTGCTGGGTCTCTTCGGGGAAGGTCATAACACAGGCCCTAAAATTGCTACTTGTCTAATTTGTAGTGCGTTTTCTTTTCACTCGGGCTTAGATGATATCCCTTTTACACTGGTATTACAAGATTCGGTCCAGCGCTTGGCCCATATTCGCTACCCTGCAGAGTCCTGCACATTAAGATTCATTTAACCATAATTTGAAAGAATATGCCGTTCATTACTCGCTCGCTTATCATGAGCCCCGTACAATTTAGATCAATATATACATCAAGAGTCAACATAGTCAACATAAATTTCCAAAAAAAAAAGGGGGGGGGGGGGGGGGGGAAAAAAAATAAAAAAAAAAAAAAAAAAGGGGGGGGGAAGGGGGGGGAAAAAGGGGGAAACAAAAAGGGGGAAAAGGGGGAAAAGGGGAAGGGACAGTTTAAAAAAAAAGAGAGAGAAACAGGTCACCCCAGGCGGTTTTTTAAAAAAGGTAAAAGAAAAAAAAGAAAAAATTGGAAAAAAAAA